>CM062199.1:25795000-26045000 GCA_031216445.1 Lateolabrax maculatus
CTGCTTTTTGACAATATTAGCTTCACAGGATTGGAAGGACCTTTATTTGTCAGGTATTTAATTGCTGGATTAGACAACAAAGTGCCATATGGTAATTTTTTCTCAGTTTAACTTCCAGAAAATGTGCCGTATCTACATAGCTATATACAGTATAAACAATATATTGTGATATAAATACATATCATTATAAAAACAACATCATGACATATTGTTTATTTATATATTGCAATATGAAAAGAGATGTATTGTAATAGAAGATTTTATCCATATAGCCCACCCCTAACTCAGTCTAACCCCACCAAAGTGCCACAGTGCCAATTATTTTCAAATTAAACATCAGAGCGAATAATAATCAGATAAAATAATAAGCTTTTGATGAAATTTTAACCTTAACATTAGTAAGTCAAAATGATTATGAGATTGCAGGGTTCCAGAAATCACATTTCCCAAATCTCAACATATCTATGTATTTGACATGTAGAGGTTTATGATTAACAGCAAATGATAAAAATGTCCATGGCTCACATCTAAGACAGCAGAGCCTGTCCAGGAACACTCGCCTTTTTGTACCATCTCAACCTCCATCTGTCTCACACACATCTGCAACACATGGAGTCAATTCTTATTGGTGCTGTTTTAGTTGAAAGGACATTAGTCAGGTCAGTAAGATCATGTGCCCGTGTTGCCCATTACCTTCCAAAACAATAAGTGATTAGCTACACAAAGTTGCCTCTATTCCCCCAGTGCTGTTTTCAATACTACTACTAAGTCAGACATTTTCATACGTTACATATAAGTATGTTAAAGCTGCAGTATCAATATTTTCATACCAACAATGGCTCACATGACTATGTGTTATATGAAAGGGGTCACTTGTCAATCTCTGCAGCTTTGTGGAGCTTTTTAGCTTGTTGACAAAAAATATTTTTTTTAAACCATAAACACCTAACATAAAATGGTCACTTAAATGTGGTTCTTAAAGATTAGTGACCAAGCTATTTAGTAAGCGGGGCTTTTTAGAGTGCAAAACTAAACTTGTTAGTGCTCTCTGGTGGGCAAACCATGTAACAGAGACACTGTTTCTAAATTAACTCATATCTTCAATATTTCTGTACTGACATTTTCTGTTACTTATTGGCCAACATACAGTATACTGCATGTCTACACTGATATATTCATAATAAGCCAATATTGGTTGTGACTTGCTCTATACCAACATATTTGTCTGTAGAAAAATTACATTTAGCCGTATTAAAGTATTAAATTAATAGCCACTGGATGTTTTGTGGTAAATACTGACCCTATTTCCTGCTATTCTTGTTTTTGAAGGAACTAATTGCCAACATGCAGGTTTGTATTTTATGCTTGGTGGAGCTCTTTGACCAAATACCAAATATATCCAAACACTGCACAGCAATAGTCAATAAAAAATATTGTGGAAGCAATTTTAGATTTTATTTAAATTTTTTTATATATTTCCTGTTTTTTGGATGTGCATACTTCTCTCAAGCATTAACCAAATCATGATTTAAAAAGTACAATTGGTGATTATCAGCTTTGATATATAATTTGGATTGAATGGGAAAATGATTTTTGTTGGCATTTTAATATCACACAAATAAATGACACAGAATGTACAGAATGTACATTACTCTCATCCCAGCAGCCTCATTAGTGGTTCCTACAACACCTATAGATCAATACTGTATATACACCTCATACTAACCTTAAAAACCTGGCTGCGAGGTGTCTTGTTGCCATTGTAGCCCATGTCATTGCCGTTGTTGGGTGATGAAGGCCCCAGGCGGAACACGTGGCAGAAAATACGAACAATTCTCAGCAGACTCTTCATCTGAGCTTCATAACTGCTGGACAGGCTGAGGGGGGACAGAGGGAGAGGGCGGACTGACAAACACATCTAACAGAGATAAGACAGCTGCAATGCAGGGAAGCATGATCTTGAAAGGTTTTCTGTTTGTGATTGTTTCCATGTGTTTGCAGTCATTGAAGGACAGAAACACTGATTTTAAACGTTTTTGGTCCTCTATTTCTTCTCAGGATGGATCTTTCCTGTGAGATGCTGACTGTCACACTGTTGTCTAACATAAAGACAACTTCTAAGAAATTTCTAAAGAGCGAAAAAGGCTCCCTTCTGTCCATCAGTCATCACTGAAAGTCTTAATCATGCACAGAAAGTTACACATTAAATCTATCAATTAAAGTTAACTGTCACATTTAAACAATTAGTACTACAAAAACTAGATTTTTAACGCATTTCTAATATGGCTGTTTTTCCTTTTAAAAATTGGTTATTGGGGTGAATCATCATATAGGGGAAGCGCCTTCCAAACTAAACCAATGGGATCAGGATTTGCACTGGATTTTGTTGAGAAAAAGGTGGCAAAGGCTGGAGAACGTGCATGGTTTGGTGTACACAGTGCTTGTGTTTTAAAGCGCTGTGTGCTTCAGTGAAAGAAATCTGGATTTGACAGGTGGTAGTGTCCATTGGGACTTTTATAACATGATGGAACAAAAAGATGATAAATAAAGATTGTGACAAATTACAGCTTTTATGTAGCACATTGTGCAATCTTTCTGTGCACATTTAACTCTCCCAGCTCTATTGTTTTTATAAAAATGCCTCACAAGATCCTTTCTTTTCTCAAATGTAGATTTTTAAGAACTCCTCCTGCTTGTGAAACATTAAGAAACAAATTTGCTGACTTTTTAAAGTCCTTGAGACGTAGTAATATTTTTAAAAAGTTAATTAATTCTCTCCTTAATTTAAGTTATTTGCAAATGTTATAATAATTATTTGTGGCAGCCCCGTGTGTGCAGCGAGCATCTGGTCACTAAAATTTGAAGGTATACAACCACGTGTCGTGACGAAATTACGTCCTTTTTGGCACGCAAACCCTCACCTGCGTCGACAATAAACCTATTTTTACATTTCTGTGTATGGATTTAAGAAATGAGATACAACGTGTTGGTGAACTTAGAACTTTGAACAGAACCAGGCTGGCTGCTTCGTCCTGCTGCCAGTCTTTATGAAGGCACATGCTCTCTCCAGATTTGTACATGATATTGATATCTGAACATCTCACTCTCAGAAAGAAAGTGAATAAGTGTCTCCCAAAATATTAAATGATTGCTTCATGAATCGTACAATTAAAACTACAACAGTGGCAGAAAAAGGTTCTGTATAACAAAGTATGTGAAATATGTACAATTTTACCTGAGAAGTTTGTGTCCATTGGTGGTAGCCACTTCAGCAAGACTGGTCAAGATCCTCTGATAATGACTGTCACTCTGCTGAGAGACATGCTCCAGAACCTGCCTGAGCTGCATGCACACACACACACACACACACACACACACACACACACACACACACACACACACACACACATGTCAATAGAAGTGTATACACAGGGCTTATCAATGAATGCAGAGAAAAACTGGCGATACCATGCTCTCTTTAATATCATCATTCTGTGTCATCTGGATGAGGGTCTGGAACAGTCTGCTGTGATGCTGGATGAGGATCTCACAGGTTTCCCCATATCCACCCTGAACACACACAGGAGGGACAGTAACCACAGCAGCTAAACATAAACTGGCAACACAACAGTAAAGAGCACTAAATGTTAAAAGATGGTGAGAAATTTCACCTGCACACAGAGATCCAGAGGAGTGATTCCATTCTTGTCAGCGAGGTATTTGGCACCACGAGAGAGAAGGATCTGTGCTGTGTCTCTTTGGCCATGGCTGCAGAATAACAGAAGACACGTTTCAGTACAACTGAAATGGACTGTCCCAAATACTGGCACTGGAATATGTAAAGCTAGCTTTGGGTATTTTAGAATATTACAATCCCTAATATTAAGAGTTATTTTAGTATTCTGACATGTGAATTCATAACTGTGAAAGTCAACTTTTGTTGGTTAAAGTATTTTCTAAATGAAGGAAGAGTCTGACAGTTTTGGAAATGTGCATGCATCAGTGCATCTCTACTCCTGAGCTGGTGGAAGGAAATGCAGAGGAGGTGAGGTGAGACCACACTGTACATCACCTGCAGGCAAAGTAAAGAGGCGTGGCTCCGGAGACGTTTGGCCGGTTGATGTCAGCGCCACTATCCAGAAGACACAACACCGTCTGAGCAGACATAACGCACATTCACATCACATACTGGGAAATAATTCACTGACAAAAAAAACCCAACAACAGTCAAAAACACTCAAGTGTGATTTGAATAATGAATTCTAGATTATTTTGGCATCTACATTCTCATTATTAAAACTGCTGCTCAAACACCCAACTGGACTAAAGTGGCTTGAACCAAAACACTGATCAAGCTTTGAGTCCCATGCTCTGACTAGCAGGGCTAAAAATACAATTTTTCAATTAAAGAGTTATTTTCAAGTTGGCTCACCGTTTTGTGTCCGTTCTGACAGGCTACATGTAGAGCTGTCTGCCCCATGGCATCCTCCACATCCACGTTGGACACATGCTGGACCAGATCGTGTAGGAGCTCTGTCCGCCCGTTAACTGCCAACCAGTGGATCTGCAGCAAAGGTTCACATTGACAGTAACCATTCTGACTACAGGAGTTAATGAAGCACCACTAACACAGATAGAACCACAGGACTTTGATTACAATGATTTTAAGACATTCAGTACGGCATAAACCACAGCAAGAGGATGGCGGATCACTCACGGCAGTCAGTCCTTCATTGTTGCAGATGTTGACATCAGCATTATATTCCAGCAGTTTGCCCATACACTTTTTCTGTCTGAGGGAACAGTGGAGGAAAGTGTTCAGCATCATCATCATCATCATCATCATCATCATACACACACACGCACACACACACAGTCACTCTGTTACACGCCATGTCACACCTCTAACAGCCATGACTATCCTGACAGTCCACTGAATACAAGTGACCACAAGCAAACACATCTACAAGTCTGCATCAGAGTAATTGTTCCATCCAGTTATATTCTCACTAATGTCAACAGTTTGATGAGCTACATTTGGTTCCAGATACAGGTTTTAGTGTGTGTCTATGGTCTCCAGCTGAGGCTTGACAGGAGTCAGCTCAGTTCTCATGAATTGTCCATTTCCTTTTTTTTTTTACTTTGTTGTGACTAACAGAACAACAGTAATACTGAAAGTTAACATATGTAAATAAATAAAAAAATAAATATAAAACCCCACAGGGTGCCATTAAGTTATAGCTGACTGGACACAAGAACCAAATTAGAAAAATCTGCAAATAACTAGAAATGTCCAGTATATGTGAACTCAGACTAAGTGTCACAAGAGCTTGAAATGAAGGTGAACACAAGATTAAGATGGAACAGAGATCAGGCATAGTGTGAGACTCGTACCCGTTCCTGGCAGCGAGGTGCAGAGGGGTGCAGCCTGAGATGTCCTGGTAGTTTGGGTTGGCTCCTCTCTTCAGCAGCAGAACCAGACACTCCACTGATCCACAGCTGTACACAGAGAACACAGAGCAACTGAGCGTCAGATCAGCGAACGGGACAACTGTCCCGCATGCACGCAAAGCCACCTCTGCTTAATGTGTGACAGAACAGTGTTGTCAGTAACAAAGAAATAGTGTTTTCATTTAGCATGGCTTTCTAACAATTTCATAAACAGCACAAGGTAGACATGTTTGTCACCAGTTACTTTCTCACTTCACCCTCTAGTGTGCAGGTGTGTACATTTCTCAATGTAAAGCTTGATGTATGAACCAAAATAACACATGTGGATTTCAAAGTGTTGCAAAAATATAGTTAAGAGTGAAACAAACACGTTGGCGTTGCTACTGGGTGTTATACAAGATACTAATTTACATAAAGCAATAACATAATAATCATTCTCCCTTGGATGTTGTCAGGAGGATAGGCATGTACCAAATTAGATTCTTTGGCCTTCTCCTGATATGTATTTTCTTTTTTTAAAAGGTTACAGTGCAGAAAAAGAAAGAGAAAAAAGGGTATGGAAACAAAATTTTAAGAACATGAAAACAAATGAACAAAAGCAAAAGCCCAAAAAATATTATCTTGGAGATTTAACAGTAAATACATCCCACCATTTTAATAGATAAATATAATGGAGGTGTGCGTGTGTGTACTGATAATTCTAATATTGTACAATCCATATCTACCCATACCTCGAAGATTACTACTACTGTCCTGGCTGTAGACTGTGCAGCTGCAGAGACATGGATCAGGTGATCTGGGTCATTATTAGGATTCCTTATAGTAGTGTTGTTAGGCTCGAAGGAAACTACTCGACACAGTATCCACCTTTCAAAGCAGAAGTATTGTGCGGACGTTTTTTGGTGCCTTACTTCAACATGCCAAAACCACATGACCATCACCAATAGGGCCCACACCCTCTGTGAGTTATAGCACAACTGATACTGGATTTTTTGAGGCTGACACTGATAATAATATTTGGGAATTAAAAAATCTGAAGCCTTATGTTTTTGTTTTTACATAAGCACTGAGCAGGACATTTTACAGTTGAAATGTCAAATGCAACATGTCTGCTGGACGAACTATGTAATGGAACACTTCTAAATAACCTCAAACCTAATTTGGCATTATTTTACAGCAGTTTCTTGTTACTTATCAGCCGTCATAAAGAGACAGAGCGCAGCGCGTCATACTCTGAAAACCATCACCAATGTGCAGGTAAGGGCTGAAATGCCCCTAGCTACAGAGTGTCTGTAGCTAGATAAAAAGATTAGATTTCAGCATGTCATATGATAATTTTAGCATTTTGTCTACAAGAAAGGAAAAGGTATATTTACACACACAATATTGTTGGGCTATCTCAGTGTCCCTTCTCCTTACAGTGCCTATGTTGGAGAAATGATCCCTCTGAATGGCCAGAAGTGAAATACTTAACTTTCTGATACATCCACATTGTAATATAACACATGTTGCTTGATCTTAATTTATAGAAATATAATTAGTTAAAACTGACATTTGGATATTTGACTTAAGTTACCAGTGACGGAATGCTTGCTGCACACACAGGCATACTGAGTGTCAGGATCCAACCGTTTCTCCCATTCTTAATGCTGATGCCTCACGTCTTATTGTGTGTTTCCACTTCTGTCTTCTTAAAGTCTCAGTTTTCGGTTCGGCAGATTATAAAAACTTAGTTCCGGGTTCCTTACCCTGTTGGTAATGCATCCCACCACACAGCAGCTTTTAGGCATTTTTCTGTTGTGTGCTAACAAATGGAAGTGAAAAGGAGGCCCCTTCATGTAATGCAAAGTCAAAGGTCCTAGCAGAATTCAGAGGTGTGCTTACTCTTAAATAAGAACAGAGTGAACAATATCTCACTTGGCAGCGATGTGCAGCAGACTTCTCTTCACCCGTCCAAAGGCGTAGTTCACATCAAACTTTGAGTTGAGCAGCAACTCTGACACTGACCTTTCAGAGACAGGGTGGAACAAACAAACCATTTCTTCTGGAGACAAGTGGTAACAGACTTGTTGCTACAGTCAAAAGCACATAAATATGCCACAATACTAGTAGTAATAGTTTGATGCTTACCTGTGCTGGTCAGCCATGACCATTGGCATAAGTGTGTACACTGCAGTCTCATTGTCTGTGGAGGAAGAGACAGAAGAGGAATAAAACTCAGACATTTATCAGACAAAAGCTTGATAAATGTTACACTTCCAAACAGACAAAATGTCCTACGACAGTACATATTAGGACAGTGTGGTGGGACAGTCAAAAATTATGAAATTATCAGAATGTATGCAAACAGCTGACTTGGGGGGAATCAGTGTAAATTGCTATGGTGATGTATGTGTGCTGGCTCTGTTGCAGTAGAGTGGTGCGGTGTGGTCTGAATTATGCTTTTGTAAAGCAGCAACAGGAGTTTGGGGGCCAAATAGAGGGTGCTCTGAGTTCTATTTTCCCAGTGCTCCTTCTGTAAAGCATAAAGCTGTAGTTTGTAGTTAATGTATACACACTGAAAAAAAAGCAAGCTTATACTTATTATAGTATGACACTGTTTTTGTATGATGTTATTATGTCATAATAAGACACGTACTTGTCATATTGCAGACTATAAAAAGTCCAATCCAAATATTTCTTGCAACTTCTAAATAGGTGCCAATAATTTTGTCCAGGCCGTTTTTGGATTCTGTGTGGAATAATGTAGGATTCAGTTTTTTTCAGCTATTTTGGTTTTGTTCCTCTGAAAACCAAATAAACAATGCTAAGATGTTTTAATTTTCTGGAAGAAGCGGCGTGTTATTTGAAAAATAAATGCAAGGTCACCAATATTTACGGCCACGATTGCATATTTATGTCCGCTACTTATATCCTGTTCTTACTTGTCCATAAGCAGTTCTCATTATGCATATACACTGCACAACCTTTCTGCACTGCAGTTTATTCAGTTTGTTCATTTTATCCTTACTGTTCACCTGTCTATCACAGCATTATATTTTATTTTATGCATATTATATTGTATTTGTATATTTTAACTTTAGCATTATTTTATGTTCTTAGATTCTCATTTTAACTTGTGTGATTTTCTTTTTACACATTCTATGAGACTTATTGGTGGGAGCCTGAGAACTAAGAACTTTATTACCAAATCACTGCTTCACTGTATTGTTCTATAAGAACTTGAAACTTGAACTAGTCTAATTAGTATAATTCAATGTAATTCAGTTAACATATCAATTTGAAATTGCTTTATTTTTTCTTTATACAGCAAATGTCCTCGTGTCATATGATGCTCTAGGCTGCAGTGTTCAGAATTTGGTGCTATTGGTGTTTTTATGTGCTGTACGGCTTCCGCCACCAGGTGGCGCCTTTGAGCAGCTAACAACTTTTGAAGAAGAAGTAGTAGAAGTACGACAGTATCTTTCTGTTGTTTGTTGCAGTTTTGTACTTAAAGCTTTTTCAGCAGCAGACAGAAACGTGCTGGCGGACTATAAGCAAGCGAACACGTCCACATATTAAACCAGGTCCTAGGTCCCGGTGTAACGCCATATACGAAGCAGTATCAAAGCTTCCTGCTGAACGTTGACCCACAGTATCACAACACCTGAACCGCTTATACAACATGGCTTACGACCTTCATGAAGGTAGCTACGTTTGTATTCAACTTTTGCTTTTGTTCACTGTTGTTACGTTCCACGTCAACCTCAGACTGGAGTCCAACCACAGAGAGCACCGCCCCGGACCGCACACTGCGGTGAGGGGTCCAGGAAGCCGACAGTCCGGGGTGGAATACAAACCAGGGCTATTTTATCTCATTTACCAGACGCTGCGGTACCTACAGGCTGTAGAATGACGCCCCTGCGCGGCTGACAGTGACCAAGGCCGAGGCACGGTGCTCGGACACCTCACCATGACTGCGTGAGGACGGGAACAGCTCGTGCTGTTTTAGCTTAAGCCTTCCGTGTCTGTGACGTTACCTTCCGGGAGTTCCACGGTCCTGGCCCGGCGGAGGGAGCGGGTCAGCCGGTTGAGCTGTACGTTGAGCTGCTCCATCGCCCGTTCCATCATAGGTGGACGGTCCACCGGTATGAGCCGAGAGAACAAAGCCTCTCCAGCCGGGTTTATTTGTTCCTAATGGGGGTACGTGGTTCCTGGGCGTCGCCCATGGGTGCCCGCAGAAAGGGGACCGTCTGTCTGACAGACACTGATTTACAGTACACTATTTTTTTCCCTGCTACACACTGCCTTGCTCATACGCAAACAGTATTTCTGCCCATCCTCTGGTACTTCCTATTGTGATGACGTTAAAAACGCCAGGCAGTGTGGGTGATGTAGTTTCAAAGGCCATTGGGCAGCGTCAGTGTTCTTGCATGTTGGAACCCAACTGGCAAATCATAGGCTCGTTCGAGATGAACTGCTTGTCGCCTGGAAAGTGGACGAGATCAGGCGGCAGCAGCAGGGGCGGTGACAAAAAGCTGCAGTCAAGTCGGACAGTTTCCAGCAGCCTTCAAAGAATATACAGGAAGAAATATTTAGGTCCTGTTCGATCATCTGTAGGCTGATTGTAGTTTAAGTAGAGCGAACTGTCTCTGGTGGAGTTTACATAAAAACAATCATACGACCCTAACTTTAAGAAATGTAACTAGTGAATCAACGTCCTCACAGCTTCATACAGGCATCACAGAGGAACAGCAGCAGTGAGGACGATAACACACAAGTTTCCTCCAGAGATACACAGAATATATAAGACTCAGTTCCCAACAGGTTTTTAATAGCTTTGCTGTCACTTCACAATAATTATAATTTGGACTAAACATATTCCTCTTCTCTGGTTGACAAACGCTACCATCAAGTTGTACTTAGGCTTTATTATAATTTGTATTTATTAATTAATTTGTTTTTTAAAATATATAAATGAATGAATGAATTAGTTACATTTTTGTCTAAATGTCAAGCCCTTACAAGACACCATGAACTCAAACAGACCAGGATCAGCTGTGCAAACATATTTAAACAACAAAGAAAATCCATAAATAGAAACACAACCAAAGTATCTTTCACAGTCAAATCTTCAGAGCATCATTCAGTAGAGCATAATTCATAAATCACTGACTGAAACATTTACTATATTCTGGAAAAATCTAAATAAATACTAATTAAACTATCTGTCTACACAGAAAATGAGGATTTCCTACAACACGTGGTGTTTGTGGACAAAACGTCGAGCCAATCAGCTCTTTGATCAGGCGACAGCCAGGCGTTTCCCATCATGCCCTGGGTCTCGCAGTCGGTGGAAAGCAGCTGCGGCGCCTGGCTCAAGAAACTGCAGCTGCCTCGATCTCGTGAGGTTATCGTTTTCCACTAGTGCATGACGTCAGAGTAAGTCGGGATCAAGTCGGACACAAAACTAACCGGCATGCATTGCGCGGCGATCGCCGGTGATCGATTCTGCGCAGGCGTGTCTCATCTCGAACGAGCCTAACGTGTAGACGTTACATTAGGCTCGTTCGAGATGAGCTTGCTGGACATTCCATTCTATGAATTTGGACGTTCTCTTTATACATCCATGATTTGGACCCACCTTTGCAGCTACAACAGCCGCCACTCTTCTGGGAAGTCTTTCCACAAGATTTTGGAGTGTGTTTGTGAGAATTTGGGCCCATTCAGCCAAAAGAGCATTTGTGAGGTCAGGCTATGATGTTGGACGAGAAGGCCTGGCTCGCAAGCTGTGTTCTAATGCCATCAGACTGCCAGATAGTGAAGCGTGATTCATCAGCGTGAGGCAGCAGGGGACAGTACTCGAATGCTGTGCAGAGCACTGCAGACAGACTGTTACTGTTCATACTTCATTATTTTGGTGTGTGGTTATAATGTTTATAATAATATATAATAAACTACCAAAGGTAACAAAAGCCTGCATGTGCTTTTTGCATAGATAATATGCTGTCTGATTTGATCAACATCATGCTAAAGTCCTAACTGCACATACAAATTATTTATAATAAACAAATTAAATGTATTTTACTTTTCATTTTCTTAATAAGTCGTGTCATATTTTATCATATTATTTGTCAACTGTCATATTAATCATTAAGAGGGATCTTCTATATTCTGTTTTGCTTCCAGAAACTGTCCTAGGGAATTGATGTTTGCCACCCCTTTGGTAGAATGAAATAAGTCTTCAGGGCTGAATAAGAGATAATGACTTATTATTTAAGCTACACTGGATCTGTGGGTAGATGGTTAATAGGCAACAACTTCACTGACTTTACTCAATAAACCAAGCAAATTATGGCCACAGGGGGGCACTCCACTCCCACAACTCCTAGAATATCACACCCTTACCCAGACACTGATGATTCAGTTCTACCTCAAAGGTTCCTCTCATCTGGAAAAGCAAACAACAGCAAGATTACATACATTTAATGGAGTACAACAGTGAAATCACAATTATAACTGAATCTAAAGCTTAAACATACATTAACAGCTTGTGACTTAAACAGGAAAACGCTTGTGACTATAACAAAAAATAAAATTTTAAGATTTTTTTTGAGACTGACCAGTTATGTTTTCCAGAAACAAATTAAATAATTTGTAGCATACATTTTTAGACTTATTCTGATATTGATATTTGAGAATTTAAAGCTGCACTAATAAATATTTTATATTAACAATAGATTAAATAACTAATGTAATGTCAACATTGTCAGTGTACAGTGAAACTGCTGTTTGTAAAAATATCTACCAACTTTGTAAGGTGATAATGTCAATTCGGTGTTTTATATCCTGTTCTGATGCAGGTGGTAAATAAATCAATTAACACAATTTAAAAATTTGATAATATATCGACCAATATTGTTTTTTTATTGTTTGTCTTTTACATAAACACATAAAAATGTTTGATAAGGTGTTTTTTTTAAAGAATTTTGAGAGATATGGACTGACATGTTAAAGTGTAAATAAAATTGTCAGTGCTCTCTGGTGGACAAACTTTGTAATGGAGCCACAGTTTCTAAATGACCACAAACATATCTCTGACATTTCTCTGCTGACATTTTTTCTTACTTATCATAACCATATATCTGGGGAAATTATTAATTATTGCATCAAGGCTCTAGTTCTCAGGTTGCTAAACAGACCTATAATAAGCATTTGATCTTGTGTATTCTTTTCCTGCTGGCTACACATCCTGAGTGAAAGCGCTGGGCATACAAGACTTGGAGGGAGCAGATTCTTCAAAAACATCATCCTCCATGCCTTCTTCTATGGGTTTCATCTTTGAGGAGGCCTTGGTGCCAGGTGATTTTTCTAAAAAGAAAAAAATGTTACAATTGAATCAATTATATGTATTTTAGTATATGAATTGTTGTAATTTCCTTTTACTCATATGCACCCAGAGATGAAAAATGCACCGTTCTTGCTCAACATACAACAGACCACAAACCTTCATCCATACAGCAAATTCACACTAGTGGAGGTTATGGATGTTATCATCAAATCTGCATCTATAAAACCCCCAGGCTATAGCACAAGATGAGTGGTTGAACAGATACTGTGAAAGCAGAAAAAGCCCTGTAAATGTGTTTCCATTACCACTAACAGTTGCTGCATTACAAGTCTAAGAGCCCTTCTGCGGAATAGAAATGGAGCTGCTCTTCTGAATTAAAAGCATTTTGAAGTGTAACACTCCACTAAGGTGCTTTTAGTCTGTATCCATGCTACAACAGATACAAATATTTGGCTTTACAGAGTGTCTCCTCCTAATGCATGTGATGCTTTTCACTTTCTTTTTTTTTTTCAAAAAAAATATGAATGACTGATGTCACTTGGGTTCAACAAATATGGCTTGTTAAAGTTGGAAGTGCATATTTTTAGCTAAAAGCTGCCAAGAGCTCGTAGTCTGTGCCAATGTGGAATTAAAGTATTTTGCGACTCGTTTTTTCCCCAACCTGTCATCGGGGGTATAAAGTTGAAGGATTTGCAAGAGAGCGAATGAAAAATTCACAGTAAAAATCAAAGCAACAGAAGCTAAGATATCCTGATCCTCCCAATTTAAGCTCCAGAACCCCAAGACCCTACATTTCCCATAATGCATCTCAATAGCATCTTTTGTTAGGTTCTCCTTGCCTGGTAAATAACTCTTTCAAACTCCACTACTCCAGTAACATAGCATTTCTGATATAAATGTGTATTCTCCAAGCTGAGATAACCCTGATGACATCACTATGACATCATCAGAGTAATTTTCTCTGACTTGACAAAGCTCCTGTTTTCACAGGCTGAGAGCCCCTTTGAAATAAATACTTAATAAATTATTCCAATCATATCAGAGGTGGACAACACTGTCTGTCAACACTGTTTTTTTTTTTCTGGTCTCACCTTGCTGATCTGGGAAATCACTGTTGGGTTGATTACAGGTGTAACAACGCACACTTCTGACCACATAAATGATGGCTGTGGTCAGAGGTGAAACTTTCAACAACGCAAGACAGAGAAACCTAGAGAAAAGCCTAGCTATTTAGCCTAGCCAAATAAACTAGTTAACCAATGGATCAGTGTAACTATTATAAATTAAGCAATAAAATCAGATGTTAAAATGACCAAGCAGGTTAGGGGAACCCCCTTTTAGAACAGGCAGAACATAGTGCTTTGAAGGTTACATTGTCTAGAACCGGTTTGAGGAAGTAATGATTTGGTTATAGAGTGGATGAAAATATAATCAGGACAGTCAGTCTGGGTTGAGGTAGAGGTAGTGGTGATAGGGTGAAATAAAAGAGGTGGTCTTACAGCCCTGTCAGGGAATGGCTCAATCTGAGGGAGTAGTCAGAGCTGGAGGAGGGACAGGAGGAAAAATGTCAGAAAATACTAACACACGTTTTAGAAAAAGCATGCGGCCTGTTAGGAAACAAACCTACTTCCAGAGATGTGTGGACATATGGGAAAAGCTAAAGCTATATATACAGTAGGAAGCTGCAGTTTATTAGATTGATGTCAGGATTATCACAAAAAAATGACCTGATATTCCATTCTGAATGTTGTTTTCTTGTTTGTTATTGTTTAGAAAATGCAATAAATGCACTGTGGTAAAGTGAACTTTATTTTATCATACCATTATGCCAAGCAATATAATAATTCTTCACATACTTGTTATAATTTATGAATGCCTACATTCATATGATGGGTTAGGATGGGTGTTAAATTTGTTGTGGGACAATATTCTTGCAAATATGCAAGAAAACATATGACAGTGTGCTGGGCCCCAATACACATGAGTGTTTGGTAAGCCATACACAGAAATATTGGGGGCTATGCCAAAGAACTGTTCAATTTCTTCAACTGAACCATTCAGTGGCTTGCTGGGATCCACTTGAACTGAGTACAGTTGGTCTGCTTTGCGATATTTTCAAATGCTTCTTTGTCAAGAAAACCTATTAGTATTGATTGGTCCATGAGCCAATCAAAGTATTTGATTGGCTCATGGACTGCTGTTGCGCGAACTAAAGGAATAAAGTTTTTCTAAAGTTTTCCTCCTTTGCCATTATAGGTTTTTAGCCTTTTTCAGTATTGGAAAAGAAGAAATATTACCTAATTAATTCCTAATGTGGAAAAAAAATGTCACCCTGTTTTCTACACACAGGGCTGAAATACACACATAGGGCTTATAGACATGCAATGTGCAGAGATGGAGTGATGGCCTGCCACCCAGTGGTGCCGCTGGACCACTTAGGGGAACATATCTGATAACTGAGCTTTTTGATTAGAAAGCAACTGATGGAATAACCTCCCATAAACTGTTTTCCTGCTATAAAGGCACTCATGGTTACAGTAACCTGGAAACACATTAATCATCTTGTTAGGTGATAATGTGACTTACGGAGTGATGAGCCAGCAGATCCTCCTCGTAGAATCTGGTTAAGGACATCATCAGTGTCGCTGGTGCTCGCCATGCTGTTCCTCATCTGCATCATAGACAGTTGAGAGCATAGGCTGGGCTGTCGGTCCATCTTCTTCACCGCCTGAGATGCATCCATCACCAACATAATCATCATCAACACCATCAGTACAACACGTGTTGTTGCAGCTTTCATTCTAGGATGTTGATGTGTTAATACATTAAAGCTTTTTAATTATAATCCAACAGCAGAACTGGACCCACCTTGTCACTGAGTGTAGGGTCATTCAGAGAGTACAGTTTGTTGGTGATGTCTTTGCCAATGAGGTACCGGAACACCTCATTGAGGAAAGTATCTGACTCCAGGAAGTAGGTGAGTCTCTCTCGAGACCAGCACAGGAACTTACAGTTCTCCTCTGCCATGATGGTCACCTGCGTCAATCAAACACATTTCTTTTTCAAGAAATTTGGATTGTAGGATCTATCTGTGAAACAGACGCATTATTCATTTCACCACTGCAGTCATTAAGGCTAAATAGAGATTTCAAGCGCAGCATTTTTTTTTTTTTTTTTAACCTTAGCAATTTTTTGTGCCTGGGGCAATTAATCAATGATGGCACAAAAGGGGTTTGCTAATGTCTTATATCTGATTTTTGTATTACCTGGAACTTTTCTCCTCTGTGCATCTCAGTGGATCTGAACTCTGGAGAGTCAATGAATGAATTGGTATAGATGTTGTGGAGGAAATGGCCTCGGTATGACACCTTCATCCTGTCACACAGACACTTCAAAGTCAAACATTTTTTAAAAACCAAGTGATTTATATGATTTTAAACCTTAAATCTTATTGTGTTAAAAAGGTGTCAGCCACTTGTGTTGATAGGTGAAGCCAAAGGAGGAAGTCCCTTGAAACACCAGTTCTTCTAACAACTTAAGTCATTGAGTAGTTAAGTCCCAGATTACTCTCAGACTTACTCAAAATGCCAAAAATTCACTTTTAAAACTTGTTAAAAAGTTCCAAATTCACTGTTAGTTTCCCCTCTAAAGTCCCAAATTAACTGTCAAGATGATTCAAAAATTTCAAAATTCAATTCTTTTTTTCAAAATTTACTCAAAGTCCTAAATTCACCGTCAAATTACTCAAAAAGTTGCAAAGTTGATAAAATTATTCATAAGAACTGCTGGATCTGTTGTTGCTATTAAGTATTAGGGAATATTATGAATAAACCTACATGAATGTCAAAGCTGATATAGTTCAGATTAAATCAGCCATTTTTTTATTCAATTTTAAATTCAATATATGTTATGCTACCAAATTATAAAAATATTATTTTAAGGTACACTCTAATTTTCGTGCCTTCTCAACATGTTGATGTTTTAAAACTCAACTGTGATCTTTGTTGGGTTTCAAAAGATCAAGTGAGATGGAGACAATTTGGGGTTTTCAGGCCATCATTGGGAGTTACGACAAGCTTAGAGTGTACTTTTAATGGTGTTAATATCCATCTCTATTTCCCGAAGGCCAAGGTGAGGTTTTCAAATTCAAATTGTTTGTTCTGTTCAAGCATTCCAATAACCAAACTGATAGATATGGATATTCAATTTAAAATTATATAAAGAATCTTTGGCATTTTCGATTGATAATTGATTACACAATTAATTATCAAAACTGCTGAATATTAATAGTCTACGGATTATCTTATTGATAATTGATAGTCATTTCAGCACCAAGCCGTTATATTAATATCAGTGATAAAAAAGAAGATATTTCATGCTTCCATTTCAGTGAAAACTTCCATAGAATCCATTCAAGCTAAGTTTGTGTCACAGATAGCCAGCTCAGTATTGATTGTTTCTACAATACGTATCAATCACTGAGACATATCCACACAGTGAAACCCAAGAAAACACATGCAAATAGACAAAACATAAGCAAATTAAGAAAACACCTTAATCTATTTGACAACACATGCTCAGCATTTAGAGATCCCGCTGCAACAGAAATTGACAACCAAAGTGTTTCCACAGGAGACTAAAAAGTGATCAAGACGGCTTTGACACGCTGTGTTGCAATGGTTTGTGACTCGGTCCATGGATCATCCGAATATGTTTATGTTGTGTATTTCTGACTTCTGCTGCTGCTCTACTCACTCACTCACTGAAAGTGACCGCTGCACGCACCTTGCAGGACTTTACAGAACAAAAACCTTTGTGACCTAATGATTTCTGAGGAGATTAAGTGCTTATGACAGATATTAACCTTAACTATTTGGTTCAGCAGTGTCGATAGACAACCTGTAGCCTGCATAATAATCTCACAGGCATTATTAGACCAGAAATACCCAGAGGTAAAGGCTACAGGAAGCCAAGCATAACATATTATCAGGGGGAAGAGATTTTTTACCTATGTGCTGTTTTCATTGCGTTTCTGTTTTTGCACCGCATTTTCTAAATGTTGCACATGTGCTGTCAAATTCCTAATTTGCTTGTGTTTTGTCTATTTGCATGTGTTTTCTTAAGATGCAGTGCGTTGCACCTAGAGCCAGCGTATATCCATCATATAGAAGGTGGACCAACAGAACAGAACAACAGCTGCACCCAGAGTAAAAAAAGACAGTACATACTTTCCTTTAAGGAGAATGCTGAGGCGTTCGTCCACAGAGGTCTTGTCCTCAGCAGCGTAGGCCTGGCCTTTCTTCAGTGTCTGGATGGTGCAGAACTGTCCCGTGAGCCTCTGAAACAGAGCCTCCGGCACATGGAGGGGCTCAAACATCCGCTTGTAGACGGACCGCAGCTCCCTGTCAATCTTAATCTGAGAGAGCAGAGCCATAGCCTCAATTTGTTTTACTAATGAAAATCTGACATTAAAGGCCAACGTCAGTAATGCTGCTGTGGCCTCTGTGAAAACACATTCATAGAGTTAGTGAACTGGTACAGGAGCGTTGGCTGAGGAGTTACGGTCTTCTGTCTAATTATTAAAGGTCTGATTCTATCAGCTCACCAAAGGCCCTTTACTTACACTAAATCCCTCGGTGGCCCATGGATTTGATCTCATTAGCATAAAGCAGGACCAAACTCAGGAGTCTATGCTGCTTCCTGCCTGAGACAGCTTTGGTAAACTAGCCTGAGCATAAATGAACACACAGTCCCCAACACCCAGGGCCATTATTCCAATTTGGGGAAACACTGGTATTGCCTGAATGTAAAGCGACTGTTAGAATGTGAATAGGGGATGTGCGGATGCAGAACTCACCGGCCTGCGCTTGTACAGGAGGTAGAACAAGTGCATGAAGTTGACCACCAGAAATACCACGTTCCAAATCATCACATCCAGGTTGCACCTGTACAGAGTCGCCCACGCAATGAAGAGACCACATCCTGTCAGAGTTACAGACACAGAACAAGGTGGGTTAAGAGAAGATATGTCTATAAATACTTCCATGTAGTTTGAAATCCATTTATTAAGACTACATCATGTGGTTCTCATTTCAAGAAATTAATTTATTGAACTGTGGGTTTTACTGCTTTTGTTCTCTTAATGTAGAGCGCAAAACTAAAAACATGGATAATCCAAACAAAATATAAAGATCCAATCCAGCATGGGACACTGACATGCAAAAGCATGACATACAATAACTTGCTTTATAGTTAACGCTTCCTCTTTCCTGGATCTGTTTCTTCTTCTCTGTGAAACCCTCCGAGACTATCTCGTGCCAGAGGACAATATAAATAAATTAACTATGACCACATTACCCATAAATCCTGCTACTTCCTGTCTCCACTCTCCTTCCAAGCACAAGATAAACATATTGAAAGTGCTTTTTTCCATCTGCCATTCGCTCTTCCCTTTATCTGCCGTTGGTGGAGCCTTTTAAGGCCTCCGCTCGGTTGAAGAGGTCCCTCGTTGTGCAAGACGGCTTTTACAAAATCCAAATCTTCCCATTGTCAAGAAGCCTGTGGTAATAATTTACTTCTGCTCTGACAGGGCACTTTTGATTAGAGTAAAGTTCCCTTAGTATTTTCCAATATCCCAGCGGCAGTATTCTGCCACAGGAATGCCATCAGCAGGGGGCGCTGTGTACAGACCTGTCATCAGGAGCAGGCGCAGCAGGATCATGTGCAGGCCCAGGGTGGTGGGGACGACCAGGCCCAGCAGCAGGGACAGGTTCCCCAGATGGAAGAGGAGGTGGTGGGCCTGCTCCCACTCCTGGCACGAGGTGACATTGTGTTTCACAGCCAGGACTCCCAGAGCCTCCGAGGGTAAGGAAGATTGGCTGGGGAAGAGGTGGGGGGGCAGCTCTGGGGTAGAGGACATCCTGCAATAGGGTCACCTTGAAGACTAGGGCAAGCTGGAAAAAAATGTGGAGGATGATGAATTCCCAGGGCTTCTAGGTAACATTTATAATTTCTGCTTTTTTTTGTGGGTCTCTGTCTGTTCTATTACTACCTTATCCCTGTTAGCATATATGTTTAAAAGGAAACGGTATATGCTTATCAATTATGATCTTATTGAGCCCAAAGTTATTTTTAAGTTTTTTTAAATTTTATGTGACTTAAAGCAGCATTAATAGATTTTTTGGGCAACTTAGAGACAGCAAAACAAGCTGAAAAGACATCATCACACATGTTATCACCTTAAAAAGTTATTATAGAAAGCATGTTAGCAATCAGTCGCCTATTTACACATCTAGCGGCAGGAGCAACATTAGCATTCATTTGGAGTTGTGTTAGTGTCCACCTGATTAATGTAAATCCAGCATTCGCTCTCCTTTCAGCTCTGGTTTGGTCTGTTTAGTGGAAAGTTGGTCCACATGGTTCATCAGCTACTGCCGTCGCTCATTTTTGCTGCACTCATGCAATCCTCCTGTTATCCCAACTTGGAAGTGTTCACGAATGATTCCAAGATGGTTATCCACAAGCCTTGCTGCCACACCATATAAATAACCCTAATTGCCAAAATCTTTATTGTGTTACATATTTGAGGATGTTTTGTTAACAAGTAAAACCAGACACAAGGAAACAGTTTAGATTCATTTTAATTAGTTGAATGGACTGAAATAGTTAATAAAGGCTTTTATTTAGATGTAACTGTCAGCAGTTGTTGCACTTTGCAGCCATTTTGCCACAGGTTTGTTGGCATTTCTGAAGTTATTTTTGCCAAGAGGAGAAAACATTGTAGCTGTCTGAAACTTCCAATATTGTATTACAGCTATACGGCTGACCTGAATATTTTTTACCATTCTGAACGATATGACCTGGATGTGGTATTTGTCTGTCTGCTGTGTACAGTGCAGAGCTTTTTCACTGAAGACAGCTGCTGCTGTTAGAAACATGCTTGGTGAGAAAAAGGGAGTCTGTTGGCCATAAAAAAACAAAACAATGAGCTAAAAGGGGCTTAAAGGGCACCATAGAGCTGTGGGGAAAAAGTGAGAATTCTTTTACATAAAAAAGCTCTTTTCTTGGGTGTGTGGGGGGGGGGGGGGGGGGGGGTGTTTACCTTTTTCAAACTTTGAGACGTGCAAAAAGCTAGTAAGTCCCAAACCTAGCTTTTTGTTTGTTTGTTTTGTATTCTCATATAAAAGACATTGATTAGAGCAGCTTTAAGGAGTCTCCCTGCCAAACGAAACAACTAGCAGCCAGAGAATGATAAATGTCTTATAAATGTATTTTTACATCTCATACTTCTCATTTTCTACCTGAATGTGTTCTGTGTGTCAAAAACAGAATATAGGTCGGTTTCTAAAATACTGTATTGGCAAAGAGCAGTTCATGTGGACATGTCCCAGTACATCCTGTCACTGTCACAACAGGCCTGCACAGGAAAGCTTCTATATAAATATTTGGCTGCGTCTGTCAACTCAAAGATAAATAATATGTGCTCACAGAATAATATTCAAATGTTGTTGAAACACTGAATCTCTTTACTTTCCAAGGAAAGTCCATAGTATTCTACTGTAGGCTGCTTTGTTTTTTCCGTCTCAGGCTGATGTGCACTGGGACGGCTCAAATGTAAAAATAGATGCGGGGATACACATGCAGCTTCCCCGCACAGGAATTTCTCCCAGCTGTAACTTTCTAACTGCCCGTCAAAGTACCGAGAGGGAAACACCGCGTTACTCACCGGATCAGCAGCGGTCGGTGGAGCGCAGCAGAGCAGGAGGACCGGTCTGTCCCAGAGACTGGAGACACTGCTGGGGGCCGCGGGCTGGACCCTCGGATGGGGGGCTGCACAATGTGCGTCGTACATTCCACACAGCTGACAGGGAGAGACTAAAATGGGCAAGAAGGCGAGAGAAGCGCACCTGCAGTAACTGAGAGCTCCGACAGGGGGAGTGGAGCTGAAATGTGATTTATTTTAAACAGACCTCAAATTTTAAATAAAACCTATATCAGAGCAACTGGAAATCAAATAATAATTCATAATAATAAAAAAATAAATAATGGAATAAAAATAATATTGGATTCGAATGTTTACATAGTCAAGTCAATTTTATTCGTATAGCGCCAAATCATAACAAAAGTTATCTCAAGACACTTTTCACATAGAGTAGGTCTAGACCATACTCTTTAAAATATTATTTACAGAGACCCAACAGTTCCCACCATGAGCAGCACTTGGCGACAGTGGCGAGGAAAAACTCCCTTTTAACAGGTAGAAACCTGGAGCAGAACCAGGCTCTGGGTGGGCGGACATCTGCATCGACCCAGTTGGATTGAAAGGGGAGGAGAGAGGGGGAGAGGGGAGACAGAACAGGAGGAGAGACAACAAATCAGACTAATAATAATAACAACTGCAGCAGTGAGTGTGGAGCAGGAACATGGGGGCAGTAGACGGCCGGCAGTCACAGATCCGCCTACAATATATTCACATTTTCTTCACTTTCATCATCGTGTTCCCATTTGTCGACCTTTGGTGTAAGGATTTAATGAATTTATTTTGACAAAATAAATGTTATTCTTCCAGAGTTAAGATTATTGTGTTAAACTACTGTTGTCAGTTTACCTTATATTCTACACCAGCTATATTATATTATTGACACTGTTGTTGGGGGGTGACACAACACACAGAAGTGACCAGTGGTTTTGGTGCTGACACTCCAATTCCAAAATCTAAATAAAAGTATCATTTATTTTTACAGTACAATATAGACACAGTTTATCAATTTATATCCACATTTTACATGTGTACAATGTTACATTCACAAAAAACACTGATCTAATATGTCAATATTACACATTAAATACGGTTAAGGCATCTGCAGCCACCTGTTTATTTCACTTTAAACATTCATAATATACCTATACACCCAGGCAAAAAGCTTTAACTGAATGCATGCATTAATGCTTCTTTGTGAATAAAGTGGATACGTATAGCTGTATGCCTTTAGATTAGTTTAACAGCACAATCTACAGTGTCATGAGCCTAAAACCATTTCCACACACACACATAAACTCTCACAAAATGTCACCAGTTATATTCACTAATTTTCAGTGGACAATAATTTAAATCACAGTCAGTGAACAGAAAATTAAACAGAGGAGGAAAAGTGGACTGTTCACACCAAAACTGCAAGACACCAGCCTGTGATGCAGCCAAGATCTGCTGAGTGAGTTTATGTTCTCCTTCAGTGTATAGTTAAACCCAATTAACAAATTAACTAGGCGCACTACCATACTATCAGTTGTGGTAATTGTTTGTTTCTCTGGAAGGTGTTCAGACAGAAGATCCTGCTAACATCTTTCAGCTTTACAGAAAGACCAACACAATAAAAAATGGGACAGTGGACTGCAGGTCTGTTGTGTAAACATCAATGACAATTAAATAAATTCCCATCTCAAAATTACAACATTATAGGCAAATGGCAAGCCGTGGTTAACTGTACTGAATCCAGCGTATGGATAGGATTTGACTACACTTACACGAGCTTGTCTAATACACAGTCAAGAGCAGCAGGTCCAGATTTAACTTATAGTCTAAGGCTTTGTAGTTGGATACAGCCATAATAATTAGACCCCAAATTATACACCAAACTACCAGCTTAATGGAACTGTTCAACATTTTTGAAAAAAGCGCATATCCTCTTTCTTTCTGAGTGAGATATTTCTGGTCACAGTGACTGCAAGCCATGAATATATTAAGAGAAGTGGACACCACCTTCCAAGATGACATCCCTTTCAACTCCATAAAAGGTGCTCACAAGGCGCTGGAAAAAGGTTTTCATTTTGTGATACAAATCTTTCACACGGGGATTTAAGGCGCATAAGATACATGAATATTCACTGTCAGTGTTGTAAAGAGCTAAAAGATGCTGGGGACAGTTGCTACCGATGAATAGCTACAGCAGCTTGAGCAAGAGGCTGGTGGGGTTCAGTCACACAGTGCAGCAATGTCAGGCTGTCGTCTGCAACTAAATAAAAGCCAGGTCACAGCCAGAGACACTGCACTGAGTGGATGGATAAACGGTTTGTCAAGAAATTCTTTCAGCACCAACTCCCCCTAAAATCACAAATAACATCTGTGTGATAACAACAACACCGGCCACTCACTTACACTACGTGGTACAGATAATAACTGACACCAATTCCTACACTCAGTGAATGTGTGTGTGTACTTGTACAACTATCTTTGTGAGAACCAATCTGAGTTTTAGACCATAAGAGTGAGGACATTTTTGGAGAGTGAGGACATTTTGGCCGGTCCTCACTTTCTAAGACACCTTCAATGAGGGTTAAGACTTGGTTTTAAGGTTAAGGTTAGAATTAAGTTTAGGTTCAGGTCAGGGTAAGGGTTAGGGTCAGGCATTTAGTTTTGATGGTTAAGGTTAGGGTAAGGGGCTAGGGAATGCATTATGTCAATGAATGTCCTCACACGTATAGATGTACAAACTTGTGTGTGTGCGTGTCTGATTGTGATCAGGCGGTCTTCCCACCCTGCACCGGCACTTGCAGGAAGACATCTGCCTTTTCTAATTCAGTCCCTGGCATGTGAGAGTAACTTGGTAAGCGGAGATCATAGCGGTGCCCCGATCTGTCGAAGGCCTTGTCGTTGAGGGAGTACAGCTTTTCTGCAATGTCATTGCGCACAACCAGTGCAAAGATCTTGGCTATGTAGCGATGCTTAGCGAAGAGCAGATAGAGTTTCTTCCTCCTCCACGCCACATATCGGCAGGGGTTATCAGCACGCAGGGTCACCTGTGGAGGGTTAAACAGAAAGAATAAATGATAACAGAGAGATGACGCTGAAAGCAAACATACATACTTCCAGTTTATTACAACTTGGGTCTAATCTCGCAGCTAAGCCTATAACCAAAGTAACTGCTGAAGTCTGATGGACAAACATGCTTGTCATGAAGATTTATGGACTTGAAAGTGGTGTAACAGGCAGGAGAGCTTGACATAGCTGTCACAGGGTTTATTAGTGTATGAAATGTTTTTGCACATGCACACTATTTAATATGAACCTGGAAAACACCCTCCTCTGATGGTCTGAGAGAGTCCCACTCAGGCGAGTCCAGGAACTGGAAGGGGTAGATGTAATGCAGAAATTCTCCATTAACCGTCACGCGGATTCTGTCGGAGAACGGATGGAAAGTTGGTATCAGCTAACTGGGAAACGCTGCAACAAAAAAGGGCAAGTCAGCACTAAACCACACAGGACACAAACTCTGCTGCTGACATGATAATCAGTGATACTGTATCACGGCAGATGTCCACCTGCTGTTTTGCAGCAGGCTGGAAAGTTTCCACCCACTCAGCGTAGATGTCATGCAATTTAGTGTGATTAGGTGTTGCGTTAGGGAACACTTTCATGTTGGACATCTAAAGGCATCAGTAACAATCCTCCAATAGGTTTTGTCCATTTTTGAATAACGCAACTGTTTTCAGAACCAGTTCATTAGTGGGTAGTGGCTGGTGGGTGACGGTTAGACCTTTTCATAGTCAAACCCATCCAGTAATAATTGGATATTCTACATGGAGAGAATTACAATAAATTCTAAATTATACCTTCTACATCATTTAATTGTGTTCAGTAAGTTGAAACCTTTTTTTTTTTCAATCCCTGCCAATAATTCACTTCTCTAAATGCAGATGCACACACAGGTTGTGCCTTATGCCCATTGCTCTCTGCTTTTCTCATTAAAGCAGATAGCTGTTTGAAATTTGAAAAACTTTGATAAAGTGTGATGAATTTATCCCAGGCTTTGCTTCACATCAAAAACTAAATCATCAGCAGAAGCAATATTTAATTTATTAGAGAGAAACGACCTGGTATGTTAATCAGATCTATGAATATTCCTGCAGTGATGTCACCATCCAGCCACCATATTGAGGGGCTGAAGCTATGTACTGTACCGGGTCCAGGAATAAAAATGGATAATTCATTGTTTTTGGTGAACCTGTTAATAAACGGGGCCAGGTTCCACCCTTTGACCACCTGTCTCACCAGAGCACTGATAAGATAACACATGTATGTGATGCCTACACCACCCCCACTCAGACACATGCCTACATTAACACCTATCCTCAGTCCGCAACCTCCTGGTGAGCAACTACATTCCCAAGGTAATGAACAGAGAAACAAAACCAAATCCAAACTGCATCAAGGAGCAGAACTGAAAAGAGTGTGAGCTGCAGGAGCTCAACGGCAGCTCCCAGCTCAGTCTTAAAATGTCTCAAACACAAACATTCCACTATAAATCACTCTATAGACAATAGTTAAAGTGATGACTGTAATATAAATAGAGTCATGTCCAAAGTCCCAAGACAGTGTTTGTTTCCCCTTCGGATTAATTATCTTTACATGCTATATTTAAAAATTGTTGTTGTGTTTAATTTGTGGCTGTCCGTGTGTCTTTATCCACATGTTGTATAACCATGCAACAGCTAACAAAATAAGGCCAGGAATGACAATATGGCTGCCACACACTCAATAATTTCACTCCCTAATATCTTGTAATGCGATTATTACAAACATCAGAATGATTGTAGAAGTTTTGCTTAAGGGATAATTTTAAAAATATATATAAAAATGTATACATCTACTCAGTTTTCCACCCCGAGGACATAGATCAGCCTTGGCTCTAATTCCCATCACATCAGGCACTGAGTCCGCTGCTCATCTGGGCTTGCATTAGAGAGGTGAGGGGAGGGTTGAATCATAGCCACTGCCATATTTTCACTCCACACAGCAGCTGTTGCATCCTTTATGGCAGGGCTAAATGTGGGCTGTGACAGGGGGACTGGACACAGACTGATGGGGTTTGTTAAAGCATGAAGCACCTAAAACTTCAAACAGTTCAACTACATTTGCATACATTCTTTAGTACAGCAAAAGATTTATTTCAATAAAACTGAATGTGTTTATTTTGTTACAATAAATTAGGCTCCATGTGTCCCCTGGGACTCAAATCTTAAGCAGGAATTTCAAATATCCCAGGATCTGGCACAAAGCCACACTGCCTTAAGTTTGGTTTAATCTTAGTTTAACGTTTGAGGCTAGATTGCAGCTGTTATCAGGTGTGTGGCTGTGTGGCTGCAGGGTGCTGTGTGTGGCTGCAGGGTGCTGCAGGGTGCTGTGTGTGCTGTGTGTGGCTGCAGGGTGCTGTGTGTGGCTGCAGGGTGCTGTGTGTGGCTGCAGGGTGCTGTGTGTGCTGTGTGTGGCTGCAGGGTGCTGCAGGGTGCTGTGTGTGGCTGCAGGGTGCTGCAGGGTGCTGTGTGTGGCTGCAGGGTGCTGTGTGTGCTGTGTGTGGCTGCAGGGTGCTGTGGTCACCTGCCGGACAGGAGCACCGACAGCTTGTCAATAGCGGTTTTCCCTTCTATGGCAAAGCAGTGCTCCCTCTCTATGGTGCGGATCTCCCCGTCGCAGCAGTCCACTATCTTCCCAAAGTGCGGGAGCGACACCCCGAGCTTTTTGAACAAGCAGTTGTAGAGCTCCTGGAACTCCTTCTCGAAAGAGACGCTCCTCAGCCTGAAGGAGACGTGCAGGACCTGTCCCGAACACACCGCGAGGAGCGCCAGGCTCCACAGGAAGGAGTCCGTGGTGCAGGCGTCCGTCCATGCCCACAGCGTGGAGCAGAAGAAGCCCAGGGTCAGGAAGGTGAACAGGTACAGGAGTCCGTAGAAGCCGCTGCCGCCCATGAAGCCGAGGAACAGGAAGATGTTGGCGAGGTGGAACACGGAGCCCTCCGAGACGTCCCTCCACGCCTCACACACCGGGTCCGGGGGCTTCACCGTGACGTCCATTCGAAGTCCGGATGCTCTATTGCGGCACAAGTGAAGGAAACTACCGGCTCGTTTCACAGCGAGTCACCCGGAGGCCCCCGGAACCCGAGGGACGCTCAGAGAAACACCGCAGACACAGGGCGACGCGCCGGACAGCTGTGAGCCCGGCAGCGCGAAGGGCACGGAGCGACACACGAGCGGAAACAGGCTGCACTACAAAATAAAATGACAGAGCAGCGCTCAAATATACGGAGAGGACAACTACTGAGCAACGACAGGGTGGATCAGATTCATGGAGCTTCAAACAAGAGTTGTTACTGGATAAGAAATAAGTGAATTAATCAAGTTTAACGTTCAAATAAATAAATATATTAAAAATCTATAAGATTTATAGGAGAAATATAAATGTGTATATATGTAGGAT
This sequence comes from Lateolabrax maculatus, assembly GCA_031216445.1. NCBI lineage: Eukaryota > Metazoa > Chordata > Actinopteri > Acropomatiformes > Lateolabracidae > Lateolabrax > Lateolabrax maculatus. The sequence goes on from CM062199.1 coordinate 25,823,032, forward strand.
AGCCCAACTTTTGACCTTCCATACTGATAACAGTCACTTCCTAGGTGGCTGGGCCCCCTGACCCTTTGGCCTGTGCCCTGTAGGGCCATTCAGTAATCCAGCTTGATTTACACTTTAAAGGAAACATAAATGAACCTTGAGATGCTGCTGAAGAAACAGTGAGCTCTACAGAGAGCAAAATATTCTGATGATGTTGAACGAGATGAAAGGCTAAAATACATTTCAAGGGCTCTGCAACAAAATGCAAATTGTAGTCCAGAGTACACCAGAGAAAGAGTTTTTTTGACTCTAGTGTTTGATTTATTATATTAGCCTAATTTGTGACAGACTACATCTTGTGTAAATCTGTGTTTCCATCAATGCTTTTAACTGTTTATATTCTAGTAGTATTTTTGGTCGGTAGTATTTCAAGTATTTCAGTTGTTTCAGATTCCAATCAAAACACATATAGCCTGTTTATTGCATTTATCCAAATCTTTGCAAAACACAGTCAGTTGGTTAATTAGCTGGCTGTAGGTATCAGAAGATCTGCTTAATACTGTTCTGACTTAAGGGTCAGGCCAGGAAAAACCTTTGTAGGTCAAACGATAACAACAAAGCTTTTATTTTGATAGCCAGAATGTTTTATTCTCCACACCTCTGTCTGTGTGTGGCTTGACATAGCAATGAAACATGTTCGAAAAAGGAAAGCAATGCTCCTTTTGGTCCTGGTGTCCTCTTAATTTTTATATATTATTATTAGTCTGATTTGTTGTCTCTCCTCCTGTTCTGTCTCCCCTCTCCCCCTCTCTCCTCCCCTTTCAACCCAACTGGGTCGATGCAGATGTCCGCCCACCCAGAGCCTGGTTCTGCTCCAGGTTTCTACCTGTTAAAAGGGAGTTTTTCCTCGCCACTGTCGCCAAGTGCTGCTCATGGTGGGAACTGTTGGGTCTCTGTAAATAATATTTAAAGAGTATGGTCTAGACCTGATCTATGTGAAAGCGTCTTGAGATAACTTTTGTTATGATTTGGCGCTATACAAATAAAATTGACTTGACTTAATTCTAAATATGACATGGTGAATAGTGTGATTATAATAATAATAAAATAAATCAATCATAGGCATAAGTGAGTGAGCAGCAGCTTGTCTGAGCTCATCCGAGTGTGAGAGAGTCAGACCAAGTGAACTTGTTTCTGCTCATTAATCAGAGCTGTGGAGGGTTTGGAGCTATGAGTGATCTTTATGGACCGGAATAGGAGCAGCCCTCCCCCTGTGTGCCTGGTCAAGGTGACTTTGACTATTTACTGGATGGGAGAAAGGGAGTGTGGGTGATATATCTGGGGCAGCAGAGAGGGACAAACCCTGGGTGTATTTCACATCATGTCAGACATAAGGAGTGCAGAAACACTCACAGCGTCTGGCCCTGGTTTATCACATGGTAGGTTAATGAGGAAGTAAAGCAATAGGACTGAGGGACATCAGATGCCAGTTTTGGAGCTATTTTTATTAAGGATTAGAGAACATGTTAGAATTGTGGAGTGTGTGTGTGTGTGTGTGTGTGTGTGTGTGTGTGTGTGTGTCGCATACGCATTTGACAACATGCACAAGGCTCATATGAAAGGATTTATCTCTATCATACATATCACCAGACACCTAACAGCTATTTTTAGAGCATTTCCACCCCGCACAGTCTGTGTCTATGTATGATAATGGGCACAAGTAGGAAAGTATGTGTGCATACATACATACCTTCTTTTAAGCCTGGGTAAACAGTTCAAGAGCTCAGATAGCCACAGATGACAGCATTCCAATTAGCACTAATGTTAGTGTGCTATGAGGCTATATGGCTGCTGCTGTTGGGAAACAGATGTGTCCAATCACACACCACCTTCACCTTCCAAAACACACTCCTGAGAGACAAACAGCAGAAGATGAGCTTTGGTGTTATCTGCCAGTGCTCTTTTATTTTTAGCCGCCCCCTGGATAGAACACTAACTCTTGGCAGGGTAGCAGTTGCGATCCACTCTGGTGCCAGAGGGTCTCATGTTCTGTCTCATACATGACAGCTCTCAGTTTGTGGTGAACTATCCTGAACAACACACTAAAACCTGACTGGGCCCTTCTCAGCACTACTTTACTTCCAGCACTTAAACATTTAATAAAGACTTCATTCATTTGGTATAGGTAAAAAAAAAAAAAAAGAAAAAAAAATCAAAAGAAATCCACATTAACCCACGAAGTAATGAGATGATATGATTTTGTGGCAGTACCAGATGCACCCTAATCCCCAAATTTCCTCTCACCTGTGTTATGACTGGCTCAAAAACCACAATATACGAAGGGAAGGACACCGAATTAGTTGCAAAAGAATACATTTATTTACAAAACAAAGATCAAAAATAGAATCAATTAACAGAACACAAAAAGCTGGGTATTCAGTTTGGGAGTGGAGAGAAAGCGTCGGCAGAGGAAGGAGCCATCTATATAGACCCAGCCCACATATTCACAGGTGTTTACTGTTGATGTAACTTTGCTGTTTGTCTTATCAACCATGTTTCCAGCAATAGCAGGCAGCTGTTTTCAGTGAAAAAGCTCTGAGGAACACACTGTACACTACCTGCCCAACACAAAATGAACAACGACAAAGTTAGAGACTAGCTGGTGAACATAGGTGGACATGGAGCATTCATGGATTTCTTAAAGGGATAGTTCTGATTTATTGAAGTGGGGTTGTATGAGGTACTTATCCATAGTCAGTGTGTTACCTACATTAGATGGTGGAGAAGCTGCCTGCTTCTCCAAACCTAAGCTTAGCAACATACTGCTATGGACGAAGTCAGTAGCAAAACGTACTATAGCCACCTAAAGAAAGGCCCACCTACAAAAATCAATATCAGTTTAAGTGTACACCATATTTAGAATGTTCTCACCGCTGAAATTGCTGTCAGACAGCCCTTTCCGACCAGGAACATCTCACATATCACGTATCATATCACTCTCTTCAAATCCACCAAACTCCTTTGACAAAATCAGTGATTTTACTTTGCAGAACACAGGAGTTGCTGGTTGTCCGCTGCCTCAATCGGTTAATTTGTTTGTGTTATTGTATGACTTTAACAAGTTAGTTCAGATCTACACACAGTACAAACGAACTAATCAATAGAGGCAGCGGTTGGCACTGACTATGGATAAGTGAAGCTTATTATTCCTTGGCGACGCATTGCTTGCCATGAAACAGGGAGTGTCCTATTTGCCCCAAATTTCACATGCTTGATAAGAGTCCCGGCCTGAACACATCTACATACCAATTAGTGACTGTAAGAAAATGTATTGACTATTTTACAGCCAATTCTCTTTTAATGATTATGTATTGGAAGTTCGGTTTGGTCCACAACCCCAAAAAAAGTTGGTGGAGACCAAAGCAGAGCTAAAAGCAGGGTGAATATTGGGTGGACACAGACATAAGAAACATGTGAAATAAGTAAAGAAGTTATAAGGTAAACAAGTGGTTTACATCATCTGAATAAACTGTTGGGTTTGTTCCTTCAGGCTTGCTTTGATTGAACCTGGTCTTCTCTCCCTGTAATAGATTCCCATCTCTGGCATACCAATGAAACACATTCCTGCCTGGAAGGCAGTCCACCACAGCTGGTCTATCCAGTCTACCAGAGCTGGTCTATCCAGTCTACCAGGGCTGGTCTATCCAGTCCACCACAGCTGGTCTATCCAGACCACCACAGCCAGTATAGTCGACTGTTTTAATTGCAATTATATATTAGCTGTTATAGCACAGGGGTCTGTAGTATAGCTAGTGCCTATATTTGCATACATTCATCTTAAATGTGACTTTGTGTATTATTTGAACAGTTTTTATTTATTGCAGTGTTTATGTGCTTTGTGTGAAGTCAGTAGGCCATTTGCCTCCCCTTTTTTAAATTAGTTGCAGCCTGTCCTCGGGTTTTTTAAGTAGTTCCTTCATTTTAAGATTATTCTTAAAATGTTTAAGTTATTTCTAATTGTTTTATCATGTTTATTTTAAAACTCTAGATATTGCTGATACTGGTTAAAGGATTCTGTTATTCTTAACGTTCATATCATTGTATTTATTCCAAAATAAACCATCTTTCAAACTGAGAAGAATCCATGTTTCTGACCTTAACTGTGGGCTTGCCTGTGTTAGTGGAAACCCTCATGTTTTGAAAAGAGAGAAGTTAAGTAATAACTAAAAACAACGAGTGCATTCTTTGGGTGAAAGTCCCAAAGTTGCGTTGTCAACATTTGGTCTGTAACAAGACACAGCCGAGCCCTCTTTTGGCTTGGTTATATGTAGTTCCACATGCCTGTCAGAACCTTGTTATAGGAACAAGAACTTACAGCGTAGAGAGAGCGTGACATGGCTAAGGAGGGACTTAAGGTGGGCTCTAGGCGTGGGCAGACAAGATATGAGGGTGAAATCAGACAGTAGGAGGCAAGTGGAAGGAAAGTGGTGATGAACTACTCATTATTTGTCTTTAAAAGCCTTTTACTGATGTTAAGAAAATGGTTCAGGATAAGTGCACAGAAATAGGAAGTTTGCCATCTGATGTGAGGGTAAAATCAAAGACGTTTATTTAGCCTTTACTCCCTTGACCAACTGCACATCCCTCAAAAGGCATGAAATCTGCAGCTAGGAGGAGAATAAAAGCCCATTTACTCTTCATGTCTCACAATCAAGACAGCCTCTGTTCCCTCACCCATACATAGAGGGAAAATCATTGTCACTGTTGCTTGCTGTCTGTCCATCAGTGGGGCAGATCAGTGTTGCTGATGTGTGTATGCAAGTCTTTATAACAGTGGAAATGAAAGAAGAGCACGAACGATGGGTTCAATCCCCAACAGAACAGAATATGGAAATCAGATTCACCCTCCTTTTATCCTCCTCACATAATGAGAGAAGAGCAGACAGACGATTTCTATCTGACCTTTTTTTCTGGGTTACCCTAGAGACGTCTATTCTTTCAGGGAACACAAGACTGTCTCTACTCTAAAGGCCAGGGGGAAACAGGAAGAGAAGGCTAACATTGTTACGTGTACCTCTTCATATGTGCTCTGCAAACCACAAATATGGCAGAAGGCTGCAAGAGTGCCATATTCTCACCATGAAACCAACAGACATAAAAACACCATATTATTTTGAGTAATTGAGAGATAAACAAGTAACTAGGGCTGGGTATAGTTTGAAAATATTTGATATCTGTTCCAATAAAAGACATGAGTTTCAGCATGGCTGGATCAATCTGTTAGGGCCCCAGGGCAAAAAAGATTGCTGTTGGACACCTATTAACAACCAATATGTATGTGCAAGGTGTATGTACACTGTACCCGACCTAGTGCAGCTCCTGCTAGCCGTCCTCCCAGCAGCTCCAGAGCAGCCGGGAAGTCAGATCTGCTGGGTGACTGTCCGAAGGAAGCATAGTCCCAAGCAGAGCCCCACGGTTCACCACCAACCCCTTCACGTTTCCAACAGATTCTCCCACCTCAGCGACTCACCTGCTGAGAAAAAAACTCTGATCATTGGCAGCTCAATCCTGAGAAATGTGAAATTAACAACACCAGCGGTCATAGTTAGGTGTATCCCCGGGGCCAGAGTGGGCGATGTTGAGTCAAATTTAAAACTGCTGGCCAAAAATAAATGTAAATACAGTAAAATTGTAAATCACGTCGGCGGAACACCAATCGGAAGTCACCAAAATTAATGTGGAGTCGGTGTGTAACTACGCAAAGACAATGTCGGACTCCGTAGTTTTCTCTGGACCCCTGCCAAATCTGACCAGTGATGACATGTACAGTCGCATGTCATCATTCAACTGCTGGTTGTGGAGGTGGTGTCCAGCAAACCATATGGGCCTCATAGATAATTGGTCAACATCCTGGGGGAGACCTGGTCTGATGAGGAGAGACGGCATCCATCCTACTTTGGATGGTGCAACTCTCATATCCAGAAATTTGACCAAGTTTATTAGTGGACCCACACCGTGACAATACAGGGTTCAGACCAGGAAGCAGAGCTGCAGTCCTACACGCTTCTCTGCGCTTCCATTAGAGCGGTTACCCACCCAAAACCCCGTAAAAAACCCCATAGAGACTGTGTATGTCCCCCGACCACTTCATTTAATTAATTCAAATTCAAACAGAAGAGGAGTTACTCATAAAAACTTAATAAAAATTAAAACTACCAGTGTAGTGGTACAACCAAATAAGAGAATTAAATGTGGACTCTTAAACATTAGATCTCTGTCGTCTAAAGCTGTGTTAGTAATGATTTAATATCTGACTATCATATGGATATATTTTGTCTAACTGAAACTTGGCTGTGTGAGGAAGAATATGTCTGAATGAGTCCACTCCTCCTAGTCATATTAATACTCACATTCCTCGAGGCACTGGCCGAGGAGGTGGAGTTGCAGCCATCTTCGACTCTAGCTTATTAATCAACCCTAAACCTAAACTCAGTTTGAACTCATTCGAAAGCCTTGTTCTTAGTCTTTCACAACCAACATGGAAAACTCTACAGCCAATTCTATTTGTCATAGTGTACCGTGCTCCTGGTCGGTATTCTCTTATACTCTTTTAAAATAACAAATTTGGTACATTGTGTGAGTGCCACATGGCCATATTTAATATTAAAACCCCTATAGACAGCAAATTTAACTGTATATAGCTGGATTGTAGGAGTAAGCTGAAACTGCAGGAGAAAACCCACGCAGGCACGAGGAGTACATACAAGCTCCGTACAGAAAGCCCAGTTGCCTGGCAGGTTCGAAACCAGCCCCTTTTCAGTGCCTCTGTGACCCCTAGACCACTTTAGCAGTCACCTGGTGACCTGGCTTTCGTGACAGGGCATCTGCATTAGCACCGGCCTTTCCAGCACAGAACTTGATTAAAGTGTTAACTTGCTCGCCTGGCTGACCACCTCTGCTCTGCACTTTCCAGATTGGCTGTCTGCAAATGAGCAAAGGAGTTAGGAGATGGAGAAGAGGATGCAGTCCAAGTTGGTCAGCATCCTGGACAACATCTCCCACACCCTCCACGACATGCTGGATGAGAAGAGGAGCATCTTCAGCTAAAGACTTATACTCCCGAGGTGTTCCAACAAGCGGCAAAGGAGATCATTCATGTCAGTATAACTTCTCCTACAGAGGTGAATATACTCAAAAGTTGATGTGAAACAAACCATTTATATTTGGTTGTTTTCACGTATCATCTCCATATTTCCCTTCTAAAAGCATTAATGTTGACACTCTGTTATCTGGGTCACAAAACAGGATCTGCCAGGACTCAAAGATGATGCTAATGAAAGTTAAGATACAAGGTCAGGACTGGAACTCAAACTAATCTAGCCAAATTTTGACTGGATGACAGAGCATTGTAATGTTATGTCATATGAGTGTACAAGGTTGAATATGGCATGTCATTATTGAACTAATATAAAATTAGACATATTTACCCAACAGATGATGATGATATACAGTATCAAGATGGCATTTAAATGGACTAAATCTAAATTGTACATTCAAACTGACAGCTGATGTGTTGAAATGCAAAATGTCCAGCATTTTAAAGACTTGAAATCACATGAACATTCAAGTTGAAACAGATAAGCGCTTGTGATATTTGTTCAAAAAAGAAAACAGTTAAAAATCCGCTTTCGGACTCCTCTTTTACTCTTTTTGGTGGTTTTTGAAATAAAACAAGTCTAACTGACTTCAACACTCCCCAACCCAAAAATTAACCCTAAGATCAGCCTGTAAGTTTCAGTATTCACACAACACCATTACATGCACTCTGTAGGGCTACACCTCCAACAGCTTCATATCAATCATATCATCTCTTATTCCAAAATGGAAAATCTGCCGTAACAATGGATTTATTACCTATACACAGTATGTAAAAATCATCAATTTAGCTGCAATTTTACAGTTTCAGAACAGTGATTAATACACTTAAAATGAACAGTGTTTTAACAATACAAATGAACATTATCAGTGTTTCTTTTAAATTACTAACTTTACTCTTACATTTGCAGCTTTGCAGATGTTTCTACATTTGATGTACTTCTGAAGGACAGACTGAGTGAACACATAGCCACTTTGCCCCTATGCTAACATTGTGCATGCAATGATAGGCACATGAGGGTGGAGGGAATGGAATGGGGTGAATAGTCCATCAAAGGTGATGACCATTTGAAACAACTACAGCAGAGGGCAGCTCAATTTCCAATGGGACGCCTTAGTATGTCCTGGTCTGAAAGAAGAAATGGATTATAAACCATTTTCATTAACAATATTCTCAACTGAACCTATACATGGGACTTTATCATACTGCTTCCTCATTTGATGGTTATTATTTAATTTTATAAATTTCTTTTCATAAAAATAATATTTTGATTCTAGTTGTGTATTGTCTACTTCAACTTTAAATTCAACTTTATTGTCCCTGAGGGGACATTTGTCTTACAGCCAGGTAAAACATAGAATACAGAGACATAGGTACAGGACACATGACAAATACATAATACATGAATACATCAAGTGACAACAGGAGATTTGTATCAGCCTCCAGTAACTAATCATAAAACACTAATCATATAGTGTACCAGGTGTAATCTGCTTCCAGCCATGCTAGTGGAATGGCCAACTGACATTGCCATCTCTAACAATGGCTCTATTGTGACTAAAATATTGACATGGGCCATAACTGTGTAGATCAAATGTCTCATCAGAATCAGTTCAGGATTCTGATGGACAAAGCTTTCATAAAAGATCAGATAAAAATTTGTCCTCTGTGTTGCCAGAGCTGGATGGTACACCTCATCTTTAAAAGGCCCGTGTGAGTGTGCCCAGCCGAAGTTCACGGCATCATGTTGAGCGGAGAACCTTATGACCTCACAGAGACGTTGAGGATCACTCAGTGCTCCTCCACAGCCACAAGATGGCATGTAACCAAGACTACCCCAATGTTAGCCTCATTACATCCAACCACTCTCTCATTACTCGCTTATTAGCCATTCTGTCCACACTCATGATACTAAGTGTCTCAATCAGACTTTTCTCAAACTCTGAGGACACCAGCACTGATGTCAACGTACAAACAGAAACACATCTACAGTACAATAACCAGACAGACACTATTCAGAAACAGTACATCCAGATTACAATTGACAGTACAATCAATTTCAAGCATCACTTTAGTGACTACAAGTGCAATTCAGGAATGATTTCATTGGCATCAAAAAATCCAAGTGATTAGCTGACCTAAAGTACTATAGGTGCTACACTAACAACTTACAGTAGTCTCCAAAACTTTCCAATTCAGAGGAAATAGTACACAAGAGCCAGTCATGCCTCATTTTGTGTGCAGTGAGAAAAGTAAGTTATAAATTAAACTACACTAATGTTGTGTTCTAGACAAAGTCGGAGGTCAGAATTTCCCAGTTGAAGTTTCCGATTTACAACCTTCAAGCGCTCCAGGTGCACGATATCCCTGAAGTTGGGGTAGATGGATTTGTCCCGAGGTTCCAAGGATGAACTCCAGCTTTGAGCAGTGCTCCAGTGGACTTTTTCTAGTAGGTCAGAAAATCTCAACTTCCAAGTTGTCTGGAACGCAGCATTAACGTTGCCCTAAGCCTTTCTTCTTTGTTTTAATATTTACACTAGCAGTATGTGTTTTGTACTAGTAGCAATAGTTGTAATTGCTAGCCTGGGAACCAGACAAATCTGCGAGCTCATGTTTCATTTGTTCTGGCGGATACGTCTGGCCCCTCTCCCATTCAAACTGATTTCTCCGGCATTTTATCGGGCTAACCAATCACAAGCATTTATTTAGTACGAGGCGGGTTTAATACGATGACTGACAGAGACGAGCGCCGTTCAGGTATCTTTCTAAATAACCAAGATGGTGCTGCTGATACGGAACATTCAGCGGCCGACGACAGCAGCAGTATTAAACGGACTGGACGGTAAATTTTCTCTAAAAGAAGAACAAGCAACTGCACTTAAACTTTGTCAATAAGAAACGTGTTTGCTGTACTTCTGACAGGAAGTACCATCCGACAGGACAACTTTTCGTGCTCTGATTGGTTGTCTCCGCTCATTGATAACGCCCCTTGGAAATCAAAAATGAACTGAGAGGTTTCAGACTAATACGCATTTGCGAATTAGTGTGGCGATACTTTCTCACTTACCTCTTGTGAAATCAGCAGCAAAACATTGTTCTTTTTAACAAGAAACTTTTTTCATCAGTCATTATCTGTCACTGTATATCAAGAAACTTTTGTCATTACCCAAAATAAAAAATTCTCATTATAACATGGCAAGTTGTTGTAAGTTGCTGTTTTAACGACAAAATGGTCGGCAGTGCCTTAAGAGAAGCTATTGTAGCTACATCAGCTGGAAAAGGCATTGGGCAAGAGGAGGGGCACACCCCAAACAGGTTCCCAGTCTGTCTCAATTGTGCATTATGTTAAAGTACTCAGTAAGCAGCATGTTTCCACTGTGGTACTGCTACATTTATAAAGAAAATGATTGTTGGAAGTATTTCTCCCAGCACTGATCATTTATAATATAAGATCGGTTCAGAGCCTGCTGACTCTCATCGTGCTTACCTCGCCCTCTGGTGGACAGTATTAGAAATGACATCAACAGCACTCCATCAGGTGGAACTGTATGCAATTCTCTTTCAGGTGGGCAAATACAGTGAAACAAACTAAAGACAGACATTCTGCCATCTGTTAAGAGTCGATATGTCCTTTAACATTCCTACAGGTAAGACCCTCCTTATATCAGTAATACATTTCATATTCAAACAAGGCTGCTGAGAACCAGAGGGGTGGGAGTGACGTTTGACCAACTTTGGTTATTCAATTCAATCTTTGATATTACAACTTCATATGGATGACAATACATGTAATTTGGAAGAAAGTCACATGCCCCTCTTTGGAACCAACATTTAATCTCTGCAATGTGAAAAGAGGGCGTATCTGATGAAAATATGAAAAAAATCTTTACATCAATGAGTTTAAAAGTATACAATAATCCATTGTTACAATATAAAATATCATAAAAATATATCATGGCATCATATTCAATTGGCTTTATTAGCATGACGCAACACTGTACATATTGCCAAAACAGTTAAACATCCATTAGAAAACACACTTTAGCAAATAGATATACATCAAATAAATATATTACAGCAAAGAAACATACTACATTAAAGAAACATATTACATTAAAGAAACATACTATGGTAAATAAACAATATATCTAAACAGCAAATAAACATACTATAAGACAAAACAAATAACTTGCTGTCAGATACAGCAACATGTCAGGTGTCACCCACTTCCCTCAGTTTATGGCTTGCAGCAACATTGACTGCTGTTAACTCATTGCTCTTTGATTCCTCCCCTAGAAGGACTGGTAGTTTGTCTTTGCCTAATAGGTTCAGAAAACCTTTTGTTATTAATTCTATTTTTTTTAAATGTGCTTCTCTAAGGTGTTTATATTTGTCACATTTGGTGAGGAAGTGTATCTCTGTTTCAGGTCCACTGAGGGTGCAGGACAGCACAGCCTTTGCTCTGCAGGGAGCCAGGTTTTCGATAGCAAGGCTGTGCTCACTCAGTCTGGACTTTGTTAAGGTTTGTTTAAATTGTTGATCAGTCACTTTGCTCATATAATCTGCTGTGGTGTACTGTCAATGTAGAGCCATGTAGGCATGTAGATAGCAATACATTTTGCTCCGTGCTTTTGTGTTTGCTAATAGGGGATGTAGTTTTGTTTTAGTGGTTTTGTAGTTTGATTGCATCTGATTGATGTGTTCTGTTCTTGAGGTGTGTTAATAGGTTTGTGGACTCAGGATCAGGAGGTTCCTACTACTCCTCAGCTCTTGGCATTGCAGGGTTGGGTAATGATATGAGAGGGCATAACTTAGTTTAAGTTAATTGCTCTTTTTGTATATTTTGTATCTTACAGAACTTCCTCTGCACACATAAAGTATCATGTCAGAGCTAACCGATAAAATTAAACTAAAGAGTGTTTTACATGACAGTGCAAGCAGCTTAAAAGGGACAGTTCACCCCAAAATCAAACATACATATTTCCCCTCTTAAAATGTGCTGTTTATCCATCTAGATTGTTTTGGTGTGAGTTGTTGGGTTTTGGAGATATCAGCCATAGAGATGTCTGCCTTCTCTCTAATATAATTGAGTTAGATTGCACTCAACTTGTGGTGCTCAAAAAGCCAGAGAAAATACATTTGAGAAACTCAACAGTAACATGTCTCATCAAGATAATCCACATATCTTGTTGTGAGCAGTTTCATGTAGGAACTATTTACTTTTTACTGAATTACATCTGCAAACCATATCCCCACGCCCCATTACAATCATTTTCATAATCCTAGTTGTTGGCATGGAGCCCACTAACAACACAGTGCCATGGTGCACTGGATCTACAGGAAACACAAGGATGATTCATCAAACTGAGCTAAAAATTAGATGGACAATGTAATGTAACCTACACAACATAGAGGACTTTGCACTGATCATTATAACTCATCCACACACATCCCTGTCATACTGATCTCCACAGTAATGCTCTCCCACCTTTTTGGCACACTTCAGTGTGCATTGATAACTGTAGGAGCTTTGACAGCATGGGAAGGCAAAGAGCAAATTAGAACTACAACTAGAAAATTTGAGAAAATAGCAGACTTTCACCCATGAGGAATAAAATCATACGTGAGGGAAAAGAGGTTCCTTATAGAATTTTTTGCCAAAGCTTCATTTGATGATTGAACCTGAAGTAGTTCAAAGGCAGAGCATGTTTCACACTTTTATGTCATGTAAATGTAAATTTCCAGATATTTGGTAATCGGCAAGACTTCTTGAACCCCAGATTACACATTTTTGCTTTCACCATCAAATACTCCATATAGTTAAATTCGAATCGAATTCTTTCAACTATTCACCAATTATGTTTCTGCTTTCATCCTGCAAAACTCAGTTCAAATGACACGCCTTATTTGGACAGGCCTGGACGGTCCCTGTCAACAGTTTCGTGCAGTTATGACAGGGCAACCATCCATCCATCCATTCATGTGACAGACATGGTAGCCAGCTCATACTGTTTTAAGTTTATTAAGCGTGTCCTTGTGTACATAAGCAGTAGGCTTACCCATTTCCACCTTTAGTACATATTAGTTGTACATACAGTCAACTCATGCCACGTTGTTTGAGGATACTAGGTCCTAGACTCATATCACTATGCACATGATCATGTATTTCAACTGTCTAGTACATTGTCACGTCTCAGAAATTGTTTACCTCCATGTTGAAGTTGAAACAATGTTTAAATGAACTCTGCTGTGTTACATGAAGTTGATATTAACAAGAATTATCACAGGGCTGACACAAAGAAAGACAACCATTCACTCTCAATTTCACACCTACACCGCGTTCCAAATTATGCAAATGATATTTTTCTATCATTGTTCTAAATAGTCGATGCAAATGACAGTCAGCATAATTTTCAAGTCATTAACCGTTAGAGTATAAATTGAATGTTATTGAACAAACCTCCCAATGATAACAGTATTTTTTTTTCAAAAATAAAAAACTTAAAATGCACTGTTCCAAATTATTACGCACAGAGTTTAAAAACATTTTATAGATTGTAAAGAACTGAAAATGGTCATTTGTTGAATTTGCAGCATTAGGAGGTCATATTTACTGAAATTAAAAGCTATTTCAATCAAAAACATCTTAACAGGTCAAGTTACATTTTAACATAGGACCCCTTATCTGATAGCAGCTTCACAATTCTTACATCCATTGAACTTGTGAGTTTTTGGATAGTTTCTGCTTGAATTTCTTTGCAGGATGTCAGAATAGCCTCCCAGAGCTGCTGTTTGGATGTGAACTGCCTCCCACCCTCATAGATATTTTGCTTGAGGATGCTCCAAAGGTTCTCAATAGGGTTGAGGTCAGGGGAGGATGGGGGCCACACCATGAGTTTCTCTCCTTTTATGCCCATAGCAGCCAATGATGCAGAGGTATTCCTTGCAGCATGAGATGGTGCATTGTCATGCATGAACGCCACATACTTTTCAGAGGTCATTTTCACACCTTCAGGGACCCTAAAGGGGCCGACCAGCTCTCTCCCCATGATTCCGGCCCAAAACATCACTCCGCCACCTCCTTGCTGACGTCGCAGCCTTGTTGGGACATGGTGGCCATCCACCAACCATCCACTACTCCATCCAAGGTTGCGCAGCACTCATCAGTGAACAAAACTGTTTCAAAATTAGTCTTCATGTATTTCTGGGCCCACTGCAGCCATTTCTGCTTGTGAGCATTGTTTAGGGGTGGCCGAATAGAAGGTTTATGCATAACTGCAAGCCTCTGGAGGATCCTACACCTTGATGTTGGCAGGACTCCAGAGGCACCAGCAGCTTCAAATACCTGTTTGTTGCTTTGCAATGGCATTTTAGCAGGTGCTCTCTTAATCCAATGTTTTTGTCTGGCAGAAACCTTCCTCATTGTGCCTTTATCTGCACAAACCTGTGTGTGCTCTGAATCACCCACAAATCTCTTAATAGTACGATGATCACGCTTAAGTTTTCGTGAAATATCTATGGTTTTCATACCTTGTCCAAGGCATTCAACTATTTCACGCTTTTCAGCAGCGGAGAGATCCTTTTTCTTTCCCATATTGCTTGAAAATGTTTGTCTGCTTAATAATGTGGAATGTTCTTCAGTAGTATTTCCTTTAATTGGGCTCACCTAGCAAACTAATTATCACAGGTGTCTGAGATTGATTTCAGTGATCCAAAGAGCCCTGAGACACAATACCATCCATGAGTTTAATTGAAAAACAAAAAAATTTCTTTATGACACTTTATGACAATACAATTTGCATAATAATTTGGAATGGAGTGTACAGACAATTTAGAGTCACTAATGAACCTAACCTGCATGTCTTTGGACTGTTGGATAAAGCTGGAGTACCCTGAGAGAACATGCAAACTCCACACAGAAAGGCCCCAGCCAACAGGCAGGTTCTAACCCAGAACCTTCGGGTTGTGAAGCGACAGTACTAACACTGCACATTAAAAAGGGTAAGCTTATGTGTTAAATAAGAGAAAGGGTGAGGGAATCATGCCTTGTATAAGGTGTCAAATTTTTAACTTGGTGCCCTCATGTGACAATGTAGCTATTTAAAAACAAATTTCATGAGGACCTTACTTTACACATGTACTGCCTGATCAGCATGTGATAGGCTGGAAATACAAGGGGCTGAAAGAATACTGGATACATCTTATAAGGGGTATAAATAACAGAAAAGTTCATGACAACCTGCCTTGCTCTGGGATAAGGTGATAAATGGACTGATTGTACATACAGATGAACAGCCACTCAGACTGCTCAGCTAGCCGAGCATAAAGGCCACTTTAACAACACATTTAAAGAACCGTCATCTAGCGTAACAGGAGATTATGGCGAGATGAAGAAATGAAAAGGGCAGAGCATAGCAAGAAGTTTGTTCTATTTTTTGGCAGACTGAGTAACTGTCTTGTCAAACACATCAGGCCTCCACCCATTCCCACTGTTCACTGCTCACTGTTATTCCTAACCCAACAACACCTTTATTCAATATGCTTTTCATTCAACCAGAACTGTACTGTGTACAGTGACATGTGATTTGTTTTCTCTCAACATGTCTCCCCCACATTCTAACTGATATAAATGTAACTCCATCCTGCCTCCTTCTGATGCACCCTTCATGGTCAGCTACAGGTACAGTATGCATGCCTCTGGTGATATGGTGACACAGGATTTTGGCTCATTTAATGAGAAGGTTTATGTTGAGTGGGTAAGTGTAAATGTTTATATGGTATGAAGTTATATAGTCTGTAGAAGCTATGACTGTTGGCAGAGGTGGGAAGTAACAAAGTACAAATGCTTTGTTACCCTACTTAAGTAGAGTTTTCAGGTGTCTGAACTTTACTTGAGTATTTAATTTTTTACTTTTAACCCCTACATTTTAACACAATTAAAAAAAAAATATCTGCCCTTTCTACTCCTCACATTTTCAAAACAGTCTCGTTACTTTAGTTTTGATGCATTTAATTAGTCATCCATATTATTATGAGATAAAATGACTATTATGACTATTCATTGCAAGTTTTGTTAGTAATAATATTTGCTGTAGAAATTAATGTCTGAAAATCTGATTGTGAGCATATTTAAAATGTTCATTTTTGAACCCTCTGCGATGTTTAAGGGTTGTATGTGTGGCTTTCTGGATCTTACATGTATTCATTTTGTGGTACCTTGTAAGCCAATGCAAGCTGGGTATAGCTGTATGTACAACAAACTTATAATGTAATTCATTCATTCTGTAATATATTACAGAATAAATTAAGTAAATTGTAGACTGTAGTCCATGCAATTCTACTGCAGGACCTTACTATACCACACATTAATAGACAGTACTTACCATTCTTACACTACCATCTGATCATTTACGCTTTTGAAGAAGACTTCAAATTTTGGTTGCATCTCAAATTGAGCTCCCAAGACACACTGAGATTTCAGGCATTACAAACCCAGGAACTGAACACCTAAAAGAGTCCCTTCTGTCAGCTGGTCCTGAGGCTCACTGATCAACTAACACTAAATACAATAATAATAATAATAACGATAATAATAACGATAATAATAACGATAATAATAACGATAATAATAACGATAATAATAAACAACAACAACAACAACCTCAGACCAGCACTTTCTCTCCGACCACCAATCAAAGTAAACCAAATTATGAAACTAGTAAAAGATGCTTATCTGAAACATTGGACGACTCAAACCAAAACTCAAAACAAACTTCATTGCTATCTGGCCCTAAACCATGAATATAAACTGGCAGAGCATCTCTTTACTATCAGAGACACAAAGCAGAGACAAATCCTGACCAGAGACAGACTGAGAAACCACAGCATGGCCTCAGAGATAGGACGACACAAGAAGTCGTGGCTACAGCCAGAGAAAACAATATGTGGTCACTGCACTGCAGGTGAGGTAGAGACAGAGATGCACTTCCTCTTCAGTGACAAATATAATATCCGAGTAGAATACTAAAATACTTATACTAGAGAGTTCCTTTATTAATTCCAAACTTCACAAAGCTAGATGACAATGAATAGCAACGAATCCTACTAGGAGAAGGACATGCAGCATACCAAGCAGCACAATATGTGACTGCATGTCACAAACTGAGGGACACAAACAAATAAAAATAAAACAATTATCTGACATTATCTTAAGTTGTAGTTAATTGATCATATAGTTAACTTATACTCATGTTTAGTGTATTTTTTTTTCAAAAGTTAAGTTCTTGCTAATAGTACTGTTTAGTTTTTTATTTTGTTATTATATTTTAATCAATCAGTACTTTGATGTTTTGGCATGTTAATAAATCAATGGAACAGAAAACAATTTTGAAATTGTATCATTGTACAGTATGTAGTCAGTGTAATTTAGAAACTATGGTTATATTTTCTGATTCTGCTTTTCAGGCTATGTGTAACTGTACTGTCTATTGCTGTAAACTTTCAGCCGTCCATGGTTGTGTTACTTTCAGTACTATCAGTGCTACCATCTCTACTAGTCAAGTTAATTTTATTTGTATAGTGCCAAATCATAGCAAAACTTATCCCAAGACGCTTTTCACATAGAGCAGGTCTAGACCATACTCTTTAAAATATTATTTACAGCGACCCAACAGTTCCCACCATGAGCAGCACTTGGCGACAGTGGTGAGGAAAAACTCCCTTTTAACAGGTAGAAACCTCGAGCAGAACCAGGCTCTGGGTGGGCGGCCATCTGCATCGACCGAGTTGGGTTGAAAGGGGAGGAGAGAGGGGGAGAGGGGAGACAGAACAGGAGGAGAGACAACAAATCAGACTAACAACAACAACAACAACTGCAGCAGGGTGTCTGCCTCCAGAACCCAAACTGGGAGCTGGTTCCACAGAAGAGGAGCTTGATAACTAAAGGCTCTGGCTTCCATTCTGCTGTTAGAGACTTTAGGTTCCACAAGTAACCCTGCATTCTGTGAGTGTAGTGCTCTAGTGGGGTAATACGGTACTATCAGCTCTTTAAGATATGATGGTGCCTGACCAATAAGAGCTTTGTAAGTGAGGAGGACGATTTTAAATTCTATTCTGGATTTTACAGGTCAGTCAGTGCAGAGAAGCTAATATTGGAGAAATATGTTCTCTTTTGCTAGCATTTCCTGATCAAAGGTTACTCCTAGATTCCTTACAGTGGTGCTGGAGGCCACGGCAATGCCACCTAGAGTAACTATATCTATAGATAATGCGTCTCACAGGTGTTTGGGGCCAAGAACAATAACTTCAGTTCTGTCTGATTTCAACAGCAGAAAATTGCAGGTCATCCAGTTTTTTATATCCTTTATACTACACATCATAAGCAACATTGTAATTACAATGTCAGTGATTCAGGGTTCAAGATATCTGCATGTAATCAGTAAACAATTACCACTGTCTTATAGATCAATCTTTGAATAATAAAAAACTGACTGACATTTTGTTTCATAATAACTGAAGCAATCTGCAAACTGTACTGCTGTGTTTACAGTTACTGATGACTTCAATGCAACCTTAAGAACATCATTAACAGTTGTTGTGTGGTGTTAGTCCCTATGTTAAAATATCAAACCTGGGCATCTGTTAAACCGATTTCTAAATTTTGTTTTAAAATGTTGTTAGTGAGGCACCCTTTTGTTGCCATCTTGACTATAGATCTGGCTTTAATTTGGGTGTATACAGGTGTAAGTTAGACCTTTCCGGGTTTTTTTCCCTTTGAATTTGTTCCCTCCATCACCTCACTCCTGGGATGCTTTTGAATGTTTTTCTCCTTTAACATTTACTTTAAGTCTGGAATTGCACTTACTGTTTTCTTTCTCAACTACTACATCCTGCAATTGTTTCTGGCTTTTTTTCTCCTGTCTTCTCAATTCCTCCATTCACACTAGAAATATAAAAAGCCTGCCTTTTAAAAATCCATAAGAAGATGAAGGTGGTGTTTATAACAGCAGCCATGCGTCTCGCTCATGCCCAGGAGAAGATGATCTCCAAAGGCTTGTTTGTTAGGTGTATATATTACAGTTGGAATTCTAAATGTAAGGATAATGTAAAAAAAAATATATATATAAATGAAATGGTTTTGTAGAGTTATTGATATAACTTGATGAGATTTTAGTTTGTACTGCTGTATTGTGCTATACTGAAAGGTTTTTTATTTTGCCATCACATTTATATTAATGAGAACACACTAAACCATAGGAACATCTAAGAAAAATGTAAATGTTTGTGTTGCGATACATATAAAACTATGTACCACATTAGTCGGAGTTTGCACATTTTCCTTTGATTCATTATGTGAGGGGTGGCAGTGGCTCAGTGGGTAGGGGACTTGGTTTGGGAGCTGGAGAGTTGCTGGTTCAAATCCTAGCCCATATAGGAGGGAAAAAAAAAAAAAAAAAAAAAAACAAAACACTGGTGGTTGGAGAGGTGCCAGTCCTCCAGGGCACTGTTGAGGCACCAACCCCCACCCCCCCCCCCCCAATTTGCTCCGGGTGCATATGTATGTGCTTAGTGGGGCCTGTATATAGGGTGTAACTGCAATTTTGTTGTGTATGTGGTCAATGACAAAGATTTCTTCTTTCTTCCTAAAAAATCTAACATATATATTTTGTCACTCTATCAGCTATGGAAATAAAGCTTCTCACAATGTGTTTGGCTGCTGCACTTTCGGCAGGTAAATCACTGTAGGACGCCAGCAATATTAATAGAGTACTATCCTTTGTCATGGTTTAGTTTATTTTGTAAAATCTATTCTCTTGTTTTCTCCAGTATGTCATGGATGTTCTACGGGAAAGGAGTTCATCACAACCTTTCTTCCTAACTACCAGAGTTCTGGTAGAAACTACCATAGACTCCATGTGGTTCTGACTGCTCAGGGCTCTGAAGCTGAAGTTCACATACAGGTGAGAATACTATTTTTAATTAAGGTGGTGGACAATGCAACAGTCCAAATTATTGGACTCCTGCAGTGTGCAGATGCCAGCATTTTGGCAAATACAAGCATAACAGTGAAAACAAATTCAAGCAGACCATGTTCAAAGCTTGATTATGGCAGCCCATTGCATCCCCCAAATAAAACACTAAACATCATGTTTTTTCAAATTCTCAGTTTTTTTTACATGCCTTATTTTGATAACTGTTACCCATGGACGTGCAAACGGTGTGAAAGAATGAATTGCCCTTCTGGACTAAAGTAAATAGTATATATCATTAGATTATTAACAATTGTTGGTGCTGCTGCTGCCATTATACTGATTGTTACTATACCAAACTATCACTATTACACAAATAAAATTCTGATATAAATAAAGAGGACTGAGCATTCGAACTTTGTTGCAGCCTCTAAAATGCTGCTGGTGAAAGCAATCTGAAGTGTAAGAGTGATGGAGATTTGTCAAGCTGACATCAAAGGTTCTAGAGAAACTTGTGAACATACTGTACCTGCCCTTTTTTTGAATATCTGTTACAGTTCACCTACCTGCGTGTCTCTGCTGAGAACAATTTAAAAAGTTAACGCTATATTAGCAGAGCAGGCCAACATATGACTGCAGCACATTTGCAGACAAATATTCCAAGTTTAGGAGTAGAAATTTGAATTAAATTATATTATACCAAAACATGTACTGAATACATAGGCCTTTATTTGTATTTGCTGAGCTGAATAAACATTTGTTATAATGGAACAAGCATAGTTAAGGTATATTAAGGTACTTAAATTTGTCCAACCAATTACATTTTAATGTAACCTTAAGAAAAACATCATGTAACATAGTTAGTCCAAAACAAAAAAATTGAAATCTTAGAGAGGAAAAACTCCATGGCAGCGCATTCACAACTAGCTTCGTACTGGAGTTACTTTTTTGTTGATCCTCATTTGTTTGCAAAATTTACAAAATCAGAAACCTGGATAATAGAAATTCCAAAACCTTTTGTTTTACATCCTCTCCCCCTTCAAAAAATTAAATGATGCACTTGTTCTTTCCTGCCTGCACCTTTCTTTTTAGGCCAGCAGGGGGCAGACAGTAGACATTCCAATAAAACCACAGTAAAATACAATAGTGGGAGCCATCCCAGAACCCATACAGATTGCACTGCAGTGCCTGTAGTTTAATAATACAAAAAAAAAAATTTAAAAAAAAGCCTTAACATGAAAGTTGATGAGAGCAGTCTGGGTAAATTTAAACAAGACTGAAATCTTTGTATATATACACACTTGGTGTGGTTAATGGAGATTAGCATTTCTCTCACACAAACTCCAGCCTCTTTAAATTGCCAGCATTTGCATTGTAAGATAATACAGATTGCAAGACTTTTTAATGAGTCAGTAAAGCTTGATTGAGCTGTCTTATGGCATTACTCTTATGTTAGCATTAGGCTCATTTGGCATTTCCAAGAAAGGCAACATCCAGTCTGTTGTAATCTTGCTTATGAATGTTTAACAAATCCAGACATATTGCTCTGCAGGTGGCTTCACTGCATTTCTCCAAGCGGCTGACCCTCTCTGCAGGAGAAAGTCGCTGGGTTCCTCTACCATCCAAATCTGAACTGCAGCAGCAATTTGTTACTGCAAACTCAGCGGTTACAATCTCATCTAGCGCTGAAATCTCAGTGGTTTCTTTCAACCGCCGCTATGCCACAGGAGATGGCACGGTGGTCTTCCCAACAGGAGAGCTGGGTACTGACTACTTTGTGTTCACACCGTCAGGAGGTAGTCGGCAGTTTGACAAACTAACGGCAATTGTTAATGGCAATAGCCACAACCAGATCATTATCTTACCTGGTGCTGATGTGTTGCTAAGAGGTGGGTCTTGGTGGCGGCGTGGGAAGCCGGTGACCATTACCCTGGCACCCTATGCATCCTACCTTGTACGAGGTCATAAAACTTTGACAGGCACACGGATCCAATCCCAGCAGCCTGTAGCTGTCTTAGCAGGCCACCAGTGTTTATCATTGGGTGGTAGGTGTGAACATGTGTATGAACAGCTTCCCCCTGTGGCAAACCTGGGTAAAGACTATATGGTACCCACAGCAGGCTATAAGACCACAAACTTTGCAGTGATAGTAGCTGCTGAAGACAACACTGAGGTGACACTGCACAAGAACCACTACCCAATCAAACAGTTAAGTTAAATTTTAATTAATCCTAATATACTGTTGAAGCTACAGACAAGGCTATCATGGTCAGTCTCTTTCTGTGCTACCATCCATCCTTATAATAACATTGTGTATGCTGAAAAATATCATGTAATATATGAATTAACTGTATCTACAACACTTTCCACAAAACATCAGTTTTCTAATGAGCAAAAAGAGCTCACGCAGTGAAACTTAAGAAAACACAAAGAAACAAAACATAAGCAAATAAAGAAATCATCTTCACCACTTTAGCAACAAATTAGCCTGGCATCAGACGAATTATCAAATGCGAATTAATCTGGAACCTCTCAGTTCATTTTCAATTTCCAAGGGGCGTTATCAAAAGGCGGAGACAACCAATCAGAGCAACAAAGTGCCATCCTGACGGACGTTATGTCCTGTCAGAAGTATGGATAACACATGTCGAACCAACATAAAGTTTAATTGCAGTTTGTTCTTTTAGAGAAAATTTACTGTCCAGTCTGTTTAATACTGCCGCTGTAGCCATCCGGGGAACACGATAGCCATCTCGGATATTAACAAAGTTTCCAGGGTGACACTAAAAATTGATGCACATGCTGGTAATTAGTAAAAGGCTAATCTGTATACAGCATATGTTGTATTTCTTGTAATACTGGAAGCACACAATTAGAATGTTCGTTGTGGTCTGGTCGGACCTACAGTGTTTCTGTATTTTCTTGTTTTCTGCATTGCAGCATGTTTCTAAATGCTGCTTATGTGTTGTCCAAATGGTGAAGGTTTTTTTTAATTTCTTTATTTGCATGCGTTTTCTTAAGTTGTGGTGCATTGAGCTATCTTAGTCATTGTTTTCTTCTAGATGTTAGATTATTATTATATTTCCATATAATTATTTACTGTAAATTAAACTATTAAATAAATTTATTAATTCATAACCTACACTTATCTAACCAAGTATATAACCCTTACACCAACAGGAAGCTAAAGAATGCTGGGTATGTCACCATTCAGAAATTCAACCCCAAACATCCGCTGGTTGTCAAGAGCAACAAGAAAGTAATGGTGCTGCTTCTCAGCAACAATAAACCGTATGACCCTTTTCTAATATCGCTGACTCCTACCTGCAAGCTTGCCACTGATTGGGCGGTAGAGACAGTGGACGGGCTTCGCAGTACTGTTGCTATTCTGTCAGAGAGGGAGGGGGCAGGCAGTGTGAAGGTGTGTTGGAAGGGCAAGTGCCACTCACCTACGTGGAGTAACTTCCTATCCGATCCGCGCTTAGTGTGGTCCAATGTAGTGGTGGGGAACCAGCAGAGTCATGTGACAGTGGAAGGTGACGCCCGAATGGCAGTCTACATCTATGGTGGGAAGCACCGCCATGCATATGGCACTGCTGGAATTTGTTCTGAAGGTACACACACACACACACACACACAGATAAAATTGAAGCGGTATCTGTTTAGAAAAATGTGTTGAAGGTATGAGACAAAATTGTAGCATATGCGACAATTAAAGTAATACACTTATTGATGGCACAATAAAATGTATCTGCTATGGTGCTACGAGTATATGCATGTGCAGGGTGTGTTTGTATTTCCTGTAGGTGCCCATCCCACTGCACCGCCCATGGATCCCTGTGAAGAGGTAAAATGTCGAGTGAAGGAACGTTGTGTGAACGGAATGTGCGTCCATGTTTCAACAGCCACCTGTCGTGTGATGGGTGACCCCCACTACTTGACATTTGATGGCCGACGCTATGACTTTCAGGTAGGCTTGGGACAGTTTGACCAGTCATCACCAGCCATTCACCATAGAGTTGTGTTGAGGCCAATAGGGACACACTGTTGCCTATGATGCAGGAGGATAAAATGACTCATTTTGTTGTCGTCCAATCTGACATTCAAAATTCACTCTTTTCAAACAGTCTGACATTCAAAGAACCGTCAAGGTGGCTGTTATTGCACAGTGCATACTGTCTATAATCAGCACCACATTGCATTTAAAAATAATAGTCTTCACAAACCCTTGTTATTTTGCTTGTCTGCTGGATTAGCCACAGTCTGTTGCTATAATTACAACTCACTGTCCCTGATGGCTTTGTGAGACGAAGTGCCACGAATGTTTGTAATGGACTTTGCTACAGTTGGCTAATAACATGTCTTTCAGGGTGACTGCACTTACGTTACGGCAACAGTTGCAAAGATGGCGCCCGACCTTGTGCCCTTCACTGTGACGACCAAGAATGAACACCGAGGTAATCGTCGAGTTTCCTTTGTGAAGACTGTAACTGTCACTGTTCACCAGCAGACCATTATCATCGGCAGACACAGAAGACAAGTACAGGTAACAGATTCCCTATTCTGCGGTCATCTGCTGTGGTGACTGTAAAAATCAATGCAAAATGTTCAAATGTAAAAATAATTATATATTATACAGTAACAAACTATATAAAAGACTTTAACTAAGCCATCCACCATCAAATGATTTTAAGTTACCCCTCATCCAATATTCATCAGCTGAAAGCTGAAGTCCTGACTCAACCTCCAGACTTTCCTCTGTTTAACTTGTTGGCATGCAAAAAAAAAAAAAAAAAACTCCCATTAAAAGTGTTTTTGCTTTTTGTGATTTGCCTTATTACAAATGTTGATGTGACCTTGGAACCAAAATATAAAGTTTTAGCTGCAATCAATCATCCAAAAGGCTCCTCGTTAGTGTTCAAAAATCATCAGCTGGAGACCGTTCTGGGCAGCAAAAAATACTTTTGTCAAAAAAATAAATAAATAAATAAAAAGGAGATATGTTCGAAGTTCAAAGTGCACACAAGATACACCTGAAGAGCTCTGACCTGTACTGGGGTGTGAGCCACGACCTTTATACTCTTTGGATCACACACACCACGCCTATTGTCCATGGATACTGGTTTAAACTGTTTTGTTACACCATTAGGTTATTTCCAGGATATTCTTACTGTATGCACCATGGCTCCTGTCATGAGCCTGGCCTCAATATACACCAGTATTCCCCGTTCTTTCACTTATGTCTCATTTACCTAAGTTTTCACTGCTTCTAGACACCCTTATTTCTAGCTCATTCTGGTGGGGTTTTTTTAAAGAAGAAAACCTGCTGATTCTGGTGGGTTACTGCCAAGAGTGCTTAATGCCCAAGAATGATAGTGCCCAAACATAATTGGTGTGTATGCTTCAAGGTTACAGTCAGGTGCAGCATATTCAAAGCAATGAAGGTTACATAAGATGCATGTTCATGAATAAGATCCTACTGGTTCAAACCAGTTCACCCCTGCAGGTGCACTTGGGTTCATGGCTGGGTCAGTGAGGATGACAAGTGAAAATCACATCAAATATGTTTTTTTTATGGATTATTTTTAACATCTACTTCTCATTATACTTCTTAACTATCACACATCATAACATTTTGTCATCAGTTAGCATTGCATTTTATCTTCTCCAGCACATCACATGTCTTATTGAAAAATACACCACAATGTCAGTGATGTTTCAATTCTATTGAAACAGAAGAGAAAAGAATAGGAATTCCCAGGTTTACATCCACCCTCTGTAAGAAAACACTTATAGCTTGCACAGCCAATAGCAGTTGGATGGCAGTAAATATGCTAGCAGGCGCTACTGCTTGGTCAGTTACAGGCATACTGGTGTGTTACTGCACTTAGTGACAGTAAGAGATTTTTAAGATTCATTGTTGCCAACTGTTTTTCAAACGTAGATATAACCTTTCAGTACTAGAAACAAATGTATGTTTCATGTATACAATACCTGTAGACTAAACATACACACATACATATATACACATATATTTGAGGATAAAGAGGTGCAGCATAATTTATTCTTAAATGTTATATGATAATCTGAAAATCTCAGTCACTAGTATTGGAACTTATTTTTCTCTACACTGCTGAGACTGCAAATACACTGATTAATTACAACTTCAAATGCATTTCAGTCTGAGACACTGCTGTCAAGGAATTAACCATTTATAGCAAATAGGTTTACATATAAACGTACAAAAGTATTAGCATCAAAATATACTCTATGTACAAAAAGTAAAAGTATTTGAGGTGTCCGGAGATTTCTTCATCATCATCACATCATCGCTACAGAAGATACAACATATTCATTATGAATGGCCCATTTCAGAATGTATATTATATAGTTGGATCATAATTACTGATGTATTAATGTGTTAATCACTTTGATGTTGCAGCTAGTATAGGTTTTTCATTATTTTACATACTGTTGGGTAGCATAACCTACAATAAAATGTCATTTGTTTTGTATTAATAATCTGAATCTGTAAAGTAACTGGTAACTAAAGCTTTAAAATAAATGTAGTGGTGTAAGTACCATTTTCCTCTGAGCAGTAGTGGAGTAGAAGTATAACGTAGCATGAAATGGAAATACTCAAGTATCTCAAAATTGAGTACTTGAGTAAATGTACTTATATTCCACCACTGCTGACACCAGAATGAGTATGATTGGTCAAACTAGTCAGCTAGTAGCCAAGCAGCTGGTAAAGCATGAATGAAGCAGCTGATGCAAATAAGCTAATGAAAGCCCAACTTTACTGCTATGCTGAATGCTCTGAACCTTTCATGATTTGTTCTCTTCACACAGTTGTCCTTGGCTTTCAGACAACTATACACAAAATTTCTCACCAGCTGAGCTTGTATTGCAAAACAGTGTTCACCATACAGTTTATTCTAGTTATTGTTCTTTTACTACCTTCAGGTGAATGGAGAACTTCAGTACTTGCCTGTCATTTTATTGGGTGGCCGGGTATCTGTAGAGCAGAGTGGAGCGTATGCTTCCCTCAGCACTGACTTTGGCCTGACTGTAAAATATGACTGGAACATGAGGCTATACATCACAGTGCCATCTTCCTACTATCAACACCTAGGAGGCCTCTGTGGAAACTACAATGGAGACAGGGGAGATGACCTGCCTGTACCAACAGGTGAGGAGGGGACATAAAAGTATAATAAGAGATGGTTGGATGGAACGAGTTGTCCAATTGGGCCAAAATTCAACTTCCAATATTCAGTAGAGCTGGAAATTGATTTGTTCATTAACTTTTTCTCCAAGCTGAGCTCCTGCATCAATACTAAAATGCGCTTCAATGTGTTTCAAGAAAGTGATTGCATCACTATTCACTCCACTGTAACATTTGGCACTGATTCCGACTGTCGTTAGTTCAGTAGCAAGTTTAGTCTGCATGCTGGTTTAAACTGTTTTGTACAACTCAGTACAAAATTGCAATTAATTGCAAAATTATAAGAAGCCACCAATTTAACTAGTAGTAATGTCAAAGGTAATGTATCACATCATAACTGTTCTGGTGGCATATAAAGTCTTTCAAATGGCTTTTAAATGGAAAGTTGTCATTGTTAACACCAAACTCACTGCAAGCTTCTATCCTCTGCTAGCTTCTACCGTCACCCCAGTATAGACCGATTACTCTGGCTGTCACGGGGGGTTAACAGGTTGGCAGGTGTAGGACCCAATAGCAGAGAGGACAGAGGACTGGCAGGTAGAGGAGAGTTTATACAAAAAAGGTGTACAAAAACTTACTGGGTGTTGAGGCAAACGGAATCCAGAGTACAAAACAGGCAGGTAACAGAAACAGGTAATCCCAAGCACACAGCACAGACAACCGAGAAACAGGAATCATTTAACAAGAAACAGGGAAACACAAAACAAGGATCTGACAACAGACAAACAAAGTGAACTGGTATATATAGATTACTGATTACTGACTAGAGGCAGGTGAGTGAACAGGTGATGGGAGTTGGACTGATGATGAAGGAGTGGCTGAGAGATGAGTGGAGACAGGTGTGTAGATGGGTGGGGCAGTCAGGTGATGGGAAGTCAGGTGATGGGGAAAGGAGGGAATGTCTGAGGGCATCTGGTGGAAGGTAAGGGGATGGCAGGTGAGGGGAACAGAGCAAGAGTCCATGGCGCAAGGGCAGTGAGCAGAAGTGACAACAAACAAGGAGCAGATCATGACACTGGCGCACGATGCTTATCCACATGTTGATCTAACAGCTGCTCAAGCTCCCAGTCAAGAGCCCACAAGGCGTTCAAGAAAGCCTTCTTTGCTTTTCCAGTCAACTAAGTCCTGAACAAATAGGACAGCGATGTAGAGCGCATGGCCACAACTTGGAGCAAGTGGTATAAAATCTGAAAGCAAAGGTTGACCAGAATGAAAACCGCAGAAAGAGATGCAACATCTGCTTAATGGGCTAGATTACACAGATCAAATATATAGAAGATACACAGCTCCTGAAGAAGCCATTCAGTTTCCTAAAAGTTTGGGCAAGTTACCTGTTGGACATAAAAGTGCAGCCCAGTGAAAGATGATGAAGATGAAGTTCTTGAATCTTACTGTCTACAGTAAGATTCAAGAATTGCCCAGAAAGAATATGCTTCCTGAAGACCCAAGCCCAAGATACAGAACACCAGAAAATCATCAAAGCAGCATAATAGAAAAACGAAATTGTACAGTAAGGAAGAGTCTGAACTCAGTGCTAAAACAGCAGCCTCTAGATGATACGGGTCTCCAAACTGTCATGTGTGAAGTCAAATCCATCATCAATAACAGAATAATTCACACATCCACCAGACAACCCCAATGACTTAGAGGCGTTAACACCCACTGATTTGTTGTTACTGAAAATGCAGTCCAGTGCCCCCCAGAATCTTCACCAAAGACTCGAAACAGATACAGTACATGGTGGACCGTTTTTCATATTTAAGTCATATTAGGTTAATGATATAGCAGATAAAATGTTACAGTTTTTTTAAATGCTTCTTTACTGCTAATGATGACATCATGGCCAATAGCTTGCTAGTACTTTGATTATGAGTAATATTACCTCACTTTCAAGTCAGTTCAGTGTTTTTTTTTATTTTTATTACACTTGCTGAAGATTTGTGGCGTTGTCAGCGGTTGTCAGGTGTATGGTCATAGCGTGGTTAAGCTACAAATTACTGATAAGCTAGCTGTAGTATGGCCTTTTCCACTCATGTTGGACATCATGACTCCCAATTTTGAAGTTATATTTCAATAAGCTTTGGAAGTGAGTACCTTGAATAGACATTCTGCTAAAATAAGTTTTATCCCGAGTTCTGAGCTCAGCTGAACGCCCAATATTAAATTGCTCACTCACCCAGAAGTCCAAATTTTGTGATTCTGAATCAATGAAATGCTGTCAGTTCAAACAGCAGCTTGTTTTTTGTCTTTTGCAGGCTCATCTCTCTCAGCTGTGCTGAAGATGATCCAGCAGTGGAAGGTGAAGGATTCCAATCTGTTCTGTCATGATAACTGTGCTGGTCGCTGTCCCAGTTGTGCACCCGAGCAGCGGGCCCACTTTCGCCGCCCCAGACTCTGTGGGATTCTGACAAAGGCAGATGGACCATTTTCAGCCTGTCACAAAAGGGTCGACCCCACTATGTACCTGGACAACTGTGTCTACGATGTCTGTATCAATAAAGGTAAGCAAATAATTGAAGATGTTGGCAATTTTTGGGTATTGTTTTGCTACATGGAATTCACCTCATGGCTTCAAATTGCAAAAGGCAACTGTTTCATGTAAAAATGCTGTAGTCGTGAGATGCCACATGCCCACTGATTAAAATACATAAATTTCCCATTCTTCTTCTGTGTAGTCTTTGGTGCTTAACTGTTTTTCTATTGCCCAAGGTAGAAAAACCCTTCCAGACTGTGTGCAAGCAGACATTGTACTTCACTATCACTTCCTTTACATTTTGCAGTTTTTGCAGGATTGTGGATGTGTTCAGTGTAATGATGACTTAAATAATTAATGTTTCAGCACTTATACTACTGTCGCCTACATTGCAATCAAGTAATGAATGTTCAAATAATGATTGACATATAGAAATTAAAATTACACTTAAAATATGCAATTTAGAAAAATATTTGTAAAAAGTGATGTTTTTTTAAAGCTGTATTTACTTTCAGTGTTTCTCACAAATGGTATGTGTCCTTGAAGCTTTAAAGAAATGGCACTACATTTTGTGGTTTATTTTGTGCTTATTTGATTTCTTTTTGAGAGTCGAATAAGAAGATTAATGCCACTCATTATGTATATATGTTGCCACTTGTTGATTAGCTTAGCCTAGTCATTATGAATGGAAGCAGGGGGAAACAGCTAGCCTGGCTTAAAACCAACACTTTAACTCACTAACACGTTTTATCCTGTTTGTTTTATCGTTACAAAAAAGTACATATATATGTAAAAAGAAGCTCTTGTGACTATAGGGAGTGTTATGTGGTGTAAGAAGTTCATCGTCCAAACCAGCAGCAACCACCTGCATGGCAACCACCAGTGTATTGCCCTCCTCATCTAACTCTTGGAAAGAAAGCAAATTTCCTGAAATGTTAAAATATTCCAAGTTTCCTTTCTCATATGTGCAAAGATGATATTTTTTGGCTCTTCCTAGTGCTCCTAATGGCACCGAAAACGAGCTTACTGTTATATAATTTAAAGGATGTTGTTACCTTTCCTCTAGTTATGAGGCCAGAGTATGATTGGCTGCACAATTCACCTTTCTTTTCCAGCAACTTCTCCATTCAGTGTCACAGTGACATGACAGTTTGATACTTGACACTTTGGTAGACTTCAGTAAGCCTTTCTGACCGCACACATTGACTGACATTCACCAGTCATTACAATGGCGAGGGGTGCTGTTTTACTCATTTGAGAAAAGTTTCAGCATTTTGTATACTGAGGGAGTCTTGCCATGGTTCCAAAACACCCCACTGCATTTTAGGGTGTCCACAGTGGGGTCCAGGCTTGTTACAACAAGGGTACTGTTGCAACAAATTTCTCAGGATGTCATGATCTATGTTGTAACCTTAAAAGTTCCTGTAAATAACAACATGTTAATGTGTGTGTTTGTCCAGGAGCAAGACAGATTTTCTGTGATAACCTGAAGAGTTATGGTGATGCCTGTCTGTCAGAAGGAGTGAAAGTCAGCCCTGAGTGGAGAATGGTTTCCAAATGTTGTAAGTCACTAAGCAAACTATAATTCTTTTGAACTCTGTCAGAACTACATAAGTGGTGGCAGAAGGCTACCGCAAGAGCTAGGGGAAATCCAATAGTAAACGACTAAAAAGGTGGGGATGAAAATAATGAGCTGAACACTTAATTATGATGATCAATGATATCCACTCTCCCCTCCCCAGTCCCTTCCTGTCCAACAGGTAGCCACTATGAGGCGTGTGGTTCAGCCTGCCCTGCGTCGTGTCGGTCCCCAGACACTGAAGAGCAATGTAAAGCCCCCTGTGTAGAGGGATGCCAGTGTAATAAAGGACTGCTGCTTAGTGGAGACAGGTAACGTAGCAATGATGCTACTGTTACTACTATGAGAATACTAAAATGTTCTTATAGGAACAGAAGTTTTATGGATGAAAGTCCTGCCAAACAGCCTTTTGAAATTATTTTGTGATTTTTATGCATGGAAACAAAATTCTGCCAGGTTTATGTTATGTTATTCATACCGAGATAGGCCATTGGTTTGAATGTTTGGTGTCCAATGAGCACAGATCAATTTTTCAAAACAGGCTACCCCAAGAGAACCAGGCTTGTGATCATGATGTAACCAAAATACTTTTTAGTGTTCATCAGATAAAAATGAATACAATTCTGAAACTTTGGCAAAAAATAAATAATAGTTTCAAGTCACAAAGTTGTTTTTCATAGAGAACTGAGATTAAGTGAAACTCCAACACCAGCTGCACCCACTGACCACAGCTAGTGATGGTTACAGCGACAGGGATAGCTGGGACTGGGACTGTGGCTATGGTTATTGCTACAACTGTAGCTGTGGCTGTTTCTATGAGCATTACTATGGCTTTGGCTTTACCTACTCTTGACATCATGGCAGTAAGCCAAGAAAGCATTGTAAAGTGAAACATTCCAGCTAGGATTTGAAATGCAGTGCTTTAATCAGATGTGACGGATATGCTGTCGTACATCAGAGGAGTCAACACAACCACATGCATGCACAACCTCGCCAAAGGTGTTTCACAGATTAAAATAGTAAACATTAAAGCCAAAGCCATAACCAGAGCAATAATTTGAGCAATAACAATGCCAAATGATCACAGTTACAGCCACCGACTCTCACAATCACAGCCACAGCAGCAGCCAGTCATAACACAGTGACAACGTTCTACAGCTGATCATATCATGACAGAGCACAGAACAGCAGCCACCACACCCAGCTGCACTGTGGTGAAGTTACTGTCAGAGCCCTACCCTCTGCCGGATATATGGTTCAGAGGGAAGGCATTGCATGCAAACACAAAAGGTGTTCATAAAAAATATGACCTTTCAAGGGCTTCAGAGAATCACTCAGTTTGAGTTGGAGAAGTTAAAGCATTGAAACACAGCTTCTTAATCAACTCAGGAGAAAAACCTGCCTGAATTCAATGATAAAAAATCACTGTGAAAATATACCTAAACTGTTTCTGGACAACAACGGAAGGCATCAACAGGGAAAACAATCTGCTGTTAGTAGAATGAACTAATTAGCTAGTCTGTTTCATGCATATAATGTACTGTACATTCAGTAATTATATATGTGTGTGTGTTTCAGATGTGTTCCTACGTCTGAATGTGGATGTCAATATCAGGGCAGATATTACCCATCAGCCACCATTTTCTGGGGTGATAACACCTGCACCACCAGGTGTCAATGCTTTATTGGAAAAGCCAAGGTTGGTGTGTGTGTGTGTGTGTGCGTGCGTGCGTGCGCAGACCTGTGTGCCATCACCTTTGCGGGTGTTTGCACGCTATCCACAACAGTTATTGTGTTCATACACATAAATCTGTTCTATTCTGTTCTCCCCTTCTGTTGTAGTGCACATCTGTTACCTGTAAGAAGAATGAGTACTGTACCTTAAAAGAAGGTGTTAGGGATTGCTACCCAGCATCTTATGAGACATGCCAGGGCTCTGGAGACCCCCACTACCGAAGCTTTGACGGTCACCGGTTTGATTTCCAGGGCACTTGTACCTATATCCTGTCTCAACTCACCAAGGGATCAGATCAGGGCCTGGAACCGTTCCAAGTGCTGGTCCAAAATGAGAACAGAGGACGTAACAAGGCCGTGTCCTACACCAAGTCCGTCACTCTTATTGTATTTGGTAACTTCACTGTCAGTATGAGTCGTGCCAGCCCAGGACAGATACTGGTAAGATCAGTCTACCCCAGTATTTACCTCTACAGTTTGCATCACTCTGTAGTGTAGTACAGTAGACCACTGCCGCAAGTAGGGACAGCCCAGGAAAAATATTTTCAATTGGGTTTACATTGTAATAGATGTGTGGCTGTGTTTGAATGTAGATGTCACATTTGAAATGAATTAAAGGTTTTGCTAATTGTGACATTTCAACACTAAGCTAACAGCCATTAGTCGATGACCACTGTGGAGTGGTAATGTGGTGCCTGCATTTAGATCGAGTGTTTGTGCAAGTTGTCATGTCAAGAAATCATGTAATTTTCCATGTTCTTTAACAAGAATTGCCAAATTTCTGCACTGTAATTGTTAGCTAAAGCAAAGCACATTTACAATCAGTAAATGTAAGTGAATGTCTGATCTGACAGGATAGGGAAGTCAGAATGTATTGAGAGAAGGACCGACACACTGTTGGTTTGGGCCTTTGAATGCGATTTGTTGCCAATAAGAAAAATGCAGGAGTAGGAAATTAAACCACATTGCAATGGGACTGCATTTTGTGACATCACATGTTAGCTTTACTATCAAACTATAAAAGGTGTGTCTTCTGCACAGATAAATGATGGCTCAAGCTGGGAAACACTGACTATGTCTGCCCCCCCCCCCCCCCCACCCCCCCTCCAGGTCAACAGTCAGTCTCTGAACCTGCCTTACTCCATGGAAGATGGCAAGTTGTCTTTGTTCCGGAATGGCTACTTTGGCATTGTGAAAACACATTTTGGTTTGACACTCAGGTTCAACTGGAACAGCCACATCAGCTTGACTTTGCCCAGTTCGTACTCTGGTGCCACAGCTGGTGAGTTTGGTGTTCCACACTGGGGGATTTGTTTTTTAATGTAAAAATGTTTAAGCAACCAACATAAAACAGCAGCACTGTGGTTATAAAGAAGAAGAAAGCAAACAAATATGCAGAGCAATGTCAGTATGGTTTACAGCAGTTTATGTCAGCGGTTTAAAAAATGCTGACTGTATCATGAAGCACGGTCAGTGTGTTTCCCAGCTATCTCTGGGCTCGTTACTGGTCTTCCAGTATCACAAAGCTGTCTCACTTTCATATCACCATGGAAGGTGAGTCCGGTGAGTCTGGAGGATCAGATCAAAAACAAAATACTAAAACCAGTTACAGTCTTTTATTCAATCACTGCAGCTTAGGTGAACTTTAGGTGACTTTGCGATGATAATTGGAAATAAAAATATACCCCCAGTTGTCTTCTGTTAGAAAATAGTAAATCAGAAATTCAACTTTTTTTCTCTCCTCTCTGCTTTTGCAGCAGAAACAGTGTTATTACCTTTAACTTTTTGATGGGTTTCACATTATTCTTAGTAGTTTGTTTATCACTGGACAAAAACCTCCAAAATACCTTTAACAGCTTCTTTCTCTTTACAACTGAATATTATTTCTTGTTGCCAAAAAAACACTTTTTCCCCATGGGTATCACTATTTTATCTCATCTCACATTAACTACGCATTGTGCTGAGTTGCTTGTAATCAAGAACTCCTGTTCTTTCACATGGACATGCCTTCCCAGTCAATGCTGTGACTGGATTCGGTCTAGCCATGCTTAAGTCACCTGCTAACAACTTAACCATCTCAAGGACAACTGAGCAAACTATATCCGATTATGAGTAGTGGCTGAAAGTTCTTGAAAAAACAAAGTAAAGAATAAACCATAAAGCTGTGTGCTGACTCCAGCTCTTTATTTAACACAGAGATATGAAATTAATATCGATCATCTCACCTCATTCATGGAAAGAAAGCACATAAGTGTATTTCCATTTCCAAAATGTTTGACTATCCCTTTAACTGTGGGCGCATGTTTCATAAAAAAAATGTGTGCATCACAAACTCACCATTTGTCCACATTGAAATTCCTTTCATGCTTCCTAACATGTGCAGGAATGCATATGAACTGTTTGTTTAGTGTGTGACTGCTGTGGTGGTTTCCTGTTTGTCTTCATCAGGCTTGTGTGGAAATTACAATGGAAAACCTGGGGATGACTTACTGACATCTGATGGCACCCAGACTCAGCACATTAATGCCTTTGGACACAGCTGGAAGGTGTGTATTAGTGAAATCAGGAGGTCGTCAAGGGTCTAAAAAGAAGGAACCATGGGTAACTTACACAACCCAGAAGTTGACCTGAAAAACATAAGTGAATAACCCCATTAAGATATACACTGTAGAAATGCAAAACAAGCACATACTCTATTCAAGCCCAGTCACAGCTGTACAACATTATTTCAACACCTCCTTCTCCAGCTCAGTACAGCAGATATAATAGTGTCTTCATATCAGATAGACACATGTGAGTAGGAGACTAAAGTCATGCAAGAGAACTCCTAAACTGCAGCACTGTTCACAGTCATAGAGTCATAAAGTCACATTGGATTTTTATTTACTGTTATTCCTTATAGGCATAATTTATTGTACACTGTTTAGATTTGTGAACAGTGCACTGTGACAGACAGCTGACAAACACATCTCTGCTCCATCAGAGTCTTGATAGGCTGACAGAAAAATCACAAACTCTGCTGTGGGCATACATATTTCACTAGATTAAACAAAAAGTCATGAATGAAATTCAAGTTATTGTAGAAAAAGGAACATTTGAAATATTATAGTGCTGTTAATGTAAAGTAAGCTCCCTGTAAAGTTTCTAAACTTTACCAGATCTGTCCAATAGGAATTTGTTATACAGGGCTTGAAATAATTGAGCTATTTAATTTAGATTTTCATTATTTTTGTAATGATTGGGAAGCCCTACTTGTTGGTTCTGTTTCCCAGGCACTTTGTTTAATTTTTTATGCACTCCTTGAAAAGTGTGATGCATCTGGTGGTGCTTTCACGAATAATAGAAGTCATAAGCAATAACCAGCGGCTTCTGTCTCTCAGGTTTTTTGTTCTTTACTCGTTCTATGTCTCTCACCAAAATAACCTTGCATACAAATAACAATCAGCAAGCAAAGTCATTTACATGAAGCTTCAACATATTGTCATGACCTATGACTATGGATTTTTTCCCCCATCACATTGAAACTGCTTCAAGAAGAGATTTTTTGTGGTCAGTATGAACAGGAGAAAGGATTACAGCAAGTAAAAATGAGTCCAGTGTACTTATGGGTATGTGCTTATTGTGTTAAAACAGACTTATTTTGACAGTTTTACTTATTAATGTCATTGAACGCAGGTGGGAGGAGATCCCGGCTGTACTAGTGACTGTCCTGATGGTAAATGTCCTGAGTGTGAGCCTGCACTGCTACTACGTTACCAACAGGGGCGCTACTGTGGCATCATCGCTGACAAATCGGGACCTTTTAGGTGGGTACTTCTCGTATTTCTGCATTGCCACGGGGTTCATGGACAGAAGAGTAGTTCCAACAATTTAAAAGAAAAAAATATAAATTGTGATTTGATTAAAAAAATATATCCACTTTTTTTTTAAGAGAACAACCTAACCTTAACAGTCCTAACAGCATTGCAAATCGGGGCGATGCCGATCTTAGTTTTTCTTTCACAGTAACTTGTATGCTGCCCACTACATTAGGCTGACTGCCAGTACATACCTCCCACCAACCTGATTAAGTTATAACACCTGAAAGCCATATATTGCCATTGAGAGAGCATGAAAACTATCAGAGAAGTCAAAAAGGTCAAAATTTATGGTGAAATGTGTTCAGTAGTTAGCTAAATATTTGAAATTATTAGCCAAAAGTGATTAGTAAACTGTTGAAATAATCACCTAAAATTGACGGATACACAGGTTTAGTTGTTAGCATATTGCCATGTGGTCTGTTCAATATGAATATTTGACTTTTTTTCTTTTTTGGATTATTGTTTTTTTTTTTATATAGACTCTCAAGCAAGGCTTTCCTGAACTGCAAGATTTTTGAACGGGGTTTGGCTTAACGTTCAGGGTAGCAGCGACGTTAACGTAATATAGGCCTGTATGTCTAATACAAACAAAACAGGAAGGATCAATGTTAAGAAAGATCTACCTTGTCTTATCTCTCCCTAGAGAAGGAAAAAATAGGCTGCAGATATATAAAAAGAAGCAATTTATTCTACCAAGGTCATATTCAAGGTCCAGCATGCCTTTCTTTTCAACAACAGTTTAAAAGTATAACCTCCTCCTGGGTTAGGCAAAAAACAGTGTAGTGCCTATTGATTTAATTCAAAGGTTCCAACTTGCATAGGAGAAAAAGAATGTTCTTGAAGCGTATCCAGTGAGTGAATGTCCAAACAATACTGCAACTTTGGAAGATGTTCCCATTTATTCCAAACTGATGGTTACAGAAAAAATATGATTACCATGATGAGATGACCGTGAAGCGATCCAGATGATTTGTTGTTTAAACAGAGTTACTCGACATCGATATTCCATTGTATTTGCTGGTTCCGATTATGCTTACACTTACGGTAAGAACCGTGTGTTCCCACCACCTATGCTCTGCTTTCACCTGACCAACATCACTTGACCAGTATTACCTCATAACCAAGGTACATACTACCATCTAGTGGTCAGTGGTCAGTGGTCAATCACCATCAATGCCCAGTCAAAAAACTGAAGGGCTGATTCTTAGTTTATTAAATGATGTCTCTAGACTGTCCCTTTGACTGCTGTGTCTTTGCTCTGTTTCTCTGTCTCGCCCTTATAGACAGTGTCACAGTAAACTGGACCACACCCCCTTCCTCAAAGACTGTGTTTTCGATTTGTGTATGTACCAAGGCCATGCCTCCGCCCTATGCAACAGCCTATCAGCTTTCAGCACCTCGTGTCAAGAGGCAGGAGCTACAGTGGAGAGTTGGAGAACTGATGAGTTTTGTCGTAAGACATGCACACACACAAGAGCAAAATTGCGCACTACACTGTCCATCCATCCATCCATCTTAAAGTAACTAGTTCATGGTTTTGTTCAGAATTAAGACTATACACTTACCTGGCAACCCCACAATGAGGACAGGTCTTTGAAGGTGTTGCATTCAGTCACTGGGCTCTGCAGTTGTTGATAGGAATAGCTCCAATGCATCCTTAACTAAATTGTCAATTTTTATGTACATGAACATCCAAATGTAAATACAATGTATGCAATAAATAAGACAGTTCTGAAGTAGAGAAGAGGGTATATTTTCTCTAGTGTTCCAGTGTTTCCAGTCTTTGTTCTAAGCTAGACCCAGACTTATCTCTGGACTGGATGTATCGAGATACATTTGATGTTGATCTTCCCAACTGATTCTGCATGAGGTGGCAAACAAGCATGGTCTTCAGAATGTCCCTTAATGTTTGTAAGGAACATAATCACTTTGTATTTTATTTGGACTGACTCTCTATGTGTATCCCTCTGCCAGCTCCATCATGTGGTACAAACAGTCACTATGAGCTGTGTGTATCCCCCTGCCAGCTTACCTGCAGTGGTCTCGCCCCCCCAGAGGGCTGTGACGATAGTGCTCCCTGCACCGAAGGCTGTGTGTGTGATGATGGATTCATGCTGAGTCATGACAAGTGTGTACCTCTAGCCAACTGTGGCTGCCAGTATGAAGGACAGTATTATCAAAATGGACAGGTACTATGGCAACAGTAATATCTGAAATGCCACCTCTACTAGTACAATTAATGCTGCTACATCAAAAGCTTCTGGTAGTAGTATTACACTACTACAACTACTGATATTTCTTCTCTGCTCTATCCTCTTTTCTCAGGTGTTCTATCCAGGAGAGTCCTGTGACACTCGCTGTGTCTGTTCAGAAGGTGGACAAATACAGTGTGATCCTAAATTCCACTGTTCAGCCAACGAGAAGTGTGTTGTGAAAGAGGGTTCCGCCTCCTGTTCTCCCAGAAGTTTTAGTTCCTGTTCTGTGAGTGGAGTCAGAACAGTCAGGACCTTTGATGGACAGGTAAAGTCAATTATTACATTATTAACAGGATATTGATTTAAAAAAAAAAAAAAATTATATATATATATATACACACACACACACAGGTTACTGTAAAAATGGTCAGATCTCTGATTTATAATGTATATTTATAATGTTTTTTTAAAATGGCAGATTGAGACCATGAGACTAGCATAGGAATACATCTTTCTTCAAGGATTTTCACCAAATTTAAATCTGTATACCGGGAGGATGTATTGGATGTAAAGGATGTAATGGCTGAGTTTTTTCAAAAAATTGTTAATTGGCAGTCAAACTGAGTTTGTTACAACACTGTTACTACAGCTTGGGCCAGAGGTGTAATATTGAACAGCTTGTTGGCCATATTCCTTGATTTTTGACCTTGTTTTGTCATTCATGGTGTTGTTTTTGTTTTTGGATGTGTATCATTTAATTCATCAGGTCTAACCTATTAATGTTAAAGTTCAGCACAAACAAACATTGTATTTAGTTTGAATGTGGGTCAGAAGACACTGA
This sequence comes from Lateolabrax maculatus, assembly GCA_031216445.1. NCBI lineage: Eukaryota > Metazoa > Chordata > Actinopteri > Acropomatiformes > Lateolabracidae > Lateolabrax > Lateolabrax maculatus. Next base: position 25,863,045 of record CM062199.1, read on the forward strand.
TTTTTAGCTGATATTTGATGTTTTTGTTATTTCAAATGTTTTCACAGTATATCACACCCATACCTAAATATATCAAAGAATCGAAGAACCTAGAACTTTTCTGTACCTTTAAGACAATCACAGTGGAAGTTCTGACATGACATTAAATATCTCCTTATCTCTCCACCTCTCGTCCTTCTCCCATCCTCTAGGCATATCCTCTGTGGGGAAACTGTTTGTTCAAGTTGTCAGAAGTGGAAGAGAAGGAAGGAGGGATGTCAGCCTTCTCTGTACTGGTACAGCAGCAAACCAATAAGGCTGGTGTTGTCTCTCGCAGTGTGGAGCTCATGGTTTACGACATGGAAATCACTATGGAGACTGGGGTTGTTTGGGAAATTAAGGTATGAGTGACTTTTTGTATTGGCCAGGTGTAAGGTCTATTCCCACAAAGGATGATCATTGTTTTCAAAAGAACAGAATTAAAACCAACCAGTATTAGAAAACACTGTGGAGCCTCTGGGCCAAATCACACAACAATCGTCCAAGGTACTACATTTGTCTCTCTATGATGCTTTGTTCAGACTACCGGTGACAAAGTAGCTGGCTACAAGTCTATTTAAGCATCCAAAGATACGATTGCTGGCTTCTTTGCTTTGGCTTCTACAAACTGACGCCCAACCCTTCAAAGCTAGAAAATAAACTTCTTTAAACTTTCCAATGACTCAGTGAAGGGTCAACCAATCATATATTTTTGTTTCACCACCTTGCTGTTAGCCAGTTCCCTGTGCTATTTAACCTTACCCTTTCATTTACCAGGACAATAACAAAAAAATTTAGCTTGGCAGAGGGTGGCCGGTATTGTGGGAGTGCAAGGTATGTAACGTACATTTTTAAATGCACAACGATATAACAACTTGAAGAGCGCTTGAGCAACACTTCAACGGCAACCCGGCCAGTAGTCTGAACACAGTATAACACTCAACCTTATCTGGCCCGTGTCAACATAATGTTTCGGCCAACATGTAAATGATGCTCAGTCTTATATATTGTCCATTTGCTTGAAAAATGGATCTTTCTCATTGTCTCAAATAATCTGCCCCTTTAACTCTTAATGGGTGAGTTGGGATGTTAAACTTCTCTGGTAATATTTACATTGTCCAACATTAACCTTAATGTGCTTGATCTGTTTTCGTCAGTGTTTTTAAATGTGTATAATCCTCACCATTGAAACAAAGCTACTTTGAGGAGTGGGGAGAGGGACTTGAACTTAACACAACCAAACTGCATTCTTTGAACATCCTACAAGGTTATGTTTGATTTCTGAACTAGCGGTGAATCTTATACGGACCATCTAATTTCAAAAGGAAAACACTAGCCTTCAGTACTGGACACACCTTCGTAAGCTGCAGCGGCTCCTGAAATGGAGCAGAGCTAATATGGTACCAACTCAACTGAAAATACTTTTTGTTCATGTCTGTGTGTGTGCGTTGTGTGTGTGTGTGTGTGTGTGTGTGTGTGTGTGTGTATGTGTGTGCCTGCTCTCCTCTATGTCTCAGGTTGATGACATTAGAGTTTTCCTTCCTGTGTCGCTGGTTGACGGAAAAGTACGAGCACATCAAAATGGCATCAACATCATCATTGAAACTGACTTTGATCTCAAGCTGACCTTTGACAGTGTGGCAGGCGTGTTTTTACAAATCCCATCCACTTATCACAGCTCACCACGTGGTCTCTGTGGCAACTATAATGGTGAACTGTCTGATGACCTGGCATCAGCCAATGAGAAGCCAGCAGACATAGCAACAGTTTGGGTAGTAAATAAGGACAACACTTCCTGTGAGACAAGTTGTGGTGCCAGTTTCTGCCCTGAGTCGGATGAACAGAAGGTCCCAGAAGCCAAAAAGGCCTGTGACATCATCAAAGCCCAGCATGGCCCATTTGTAGGGTGCCACTCAACTGTGCCCCCAACTCCTGACTATGACGCTTGTGTCAGGTAAGTAAATGTCTGAAAATACCTCCAAAGTCAAACATACATCAGTATGTTATCTTGTCCTTGGTCTCTTGCCAAGTCTCTAATATCCATCAGCCCTTTATCACTGCAAGAATTTAATAACCAATAATCTGGAGCTTCCCATAACCAGAACCAGGTGAGGCTTTGGTATAAGGTTCTACCTTGTATTTCCACTGTATGTACACTATTAAAAATGCATCAGCAGGACCAGCTATACTGTGTAACATGACTTTTATTATTCTGTATGCTATTAAAGTGAGCGGTTTTGGTAGAGACAACAATAAAAACTGGTTTAAAGAGGATGTGGTTTACACCTCCCCAGCTGGAGGCTTTTCTTATGCGTAACAACTGGCAATGGTAAAAAGGAGGACCAGCTACACAGGCTCAGAAGTCCTCAAAGTGCCTCCCTCTCTCCTGTCAATTCACGGAACCCAGTCAGCCAACATCCCCTGTTAGTCCATTACAAAGCAGCACAGTTGGCTTAGCGTGTTCACCATGACCCATAGCTACAACACACATTTATCTCGCAGACTTCCTTTGACAAGGTCAGTCACTTTCACCACAGTGAATGACCCTCAACATGTAGAGGTGCTGCGGGCAGAACTGTCCACCCTTTTGGAGAAAGCAGCCATAAGAGACTGGTTCGTCGCCATGAACCTCAAGGATGAATACTTCCACATAACCTCAGGTGTTTCCTGAGAAGTATATAAAAGACGAATCAAGGAAATGAATGCATCCCCAAAGCCAAACTTCATAAAAAGAAGACTCTACCAGGGCTTTCTGTGCATCTAACCAGATAACGGCTTCAAAAATTCACATTGACATCAACGTAAAGCAGACTAATGGGGTTGATAAGAATTACAAAAAGTGGGGTCTTTACCTTTTGGAAGTAACACTGAAATTGATGCTTGTCTCACATGGAGGCAGCCATTTATTAATGATTCATTAAAGGCAGGTGGCTATTGTATGGATCATAGTGATGACAAAATAAAATTGAGCAGTATTATGCACAGAAAACATGGTGACCATCAGATTTTCAACATGTCCAGAAAAGTGGATTCAACTAAACAGAGTCATCAACAAAAAGTTTCCTCTGAGGAAAACTCTCGACAGGATTCCCAAACTGTCAGTGAGTCATGACGGAGAGAGTCCTGTGTTTAAAGGGGATGAAAGTGGTGAATATGATTGGCAATGGTCACAGCTTCTAACACATCCAACTATAGTGTATGATAATGTATTCTTTCTGATCCCACCCAGTAGCCAAGTGTGTCAGGTGAGGCTAGCCAATATACCTAATTCCCAAAACTATGTTTGGCAAGCCTCCAACATATTCACAAACATATCAGTGTCTCCATGTTTCCAGATCTCAGCATTTAATTTGTTTTGGTTAGGGTTATGTTATTATTACACGAGGGACGAAACTGCAAAAATAAGATCCATGTTGTAATAAACCAGGATTATGATTTATTTTTGCGTTTTCATGTTAAGTAAAGTTTCTGATGTTTCCTGTAATTTAATGAAATCTGTTTCCAGGGAGATATCCACAGGCAATGGAGGTACGGACGTCCTGTGTCGTCACATCCAGAATTATGTTACCGCCTGTCAACTAGCTGGCGGAAAGATAAGCAAATGGAGGAGCGACAGCTTCTGTTGTAAGTCTGATCCGACTCACTGATGCTCACTGGTGCTGACTGTGGCTTGGATGTGTAAATGATCCCATGCTGCTTATTACTGAGGTCTTCAAGTGCAAAGCACAACAACACTGGACAAACATACTACATCAATTCAGACAACCCACAATTTAAAAAAAACACAACATTTTAAAACACATTAACAAGATAGAAAACAACAACAAAAACACAACAACATTTTAGAAAACACAATATTTTAGAAAAAACTAACAAATCAGAAAATAAGAAAACCAAAAACACATTTTAGAAAACATATGAACAAAACAGAAATCAACTACATCTTAGAAAATACATTAGAAAACTTACAAAACCAAAAGTTTTTTGGATCGAGGAGAAAATCTGAAGATGGTGTCCTGAAGCTCACTATTTAACCCTCCCCAGAACTGATAAGTTCCACTATATCCAAATAGGGTTATTCCTAACTCAGTCTGTCATGTGTGAGGACTCTATTGGATATCAGATCCAAACAAGGAAAGACGTCAACCATTGCGGTCCTAGCAACAGCATAGCCTCTCTACAGTCTCTCTTATCCAGCGTCAACAACCAGGCTCCAGCCTGTTGTGTCTAACCCTGAATACAGAAGATATCTAGCAGACCTTGGTTTACCAGAGGCCAGAGCCAACTCTGCCTTGTCAGGCACACAGAGTGAGACAGGCGGACAGAGACAGGCAGTTGACCTGACCTGTGAAGCACTGTCTTAAGTTACCTTTAACCTACAAGAGGGAAGTTTAACATACAAGAAGGAAAATTCCTTCACAGTCTGCTTAAGGGTTGCATCATGAGTTGAATCCCATACAAATTCACCACTACTTTCAGTTTGAGTTTTGCCCCTCTCTCCCTTCTTCAACATTAGCCTCATGTTCCTCCTTTGTTCTACCATATATGAGGATGTTCTCAACAATGGCCGCTAAAGCACTAAGGCCCTCATATGTTTCATTCTGGGCTGATACAAAGCCACAGAGGAATTGCAAAAACATGTGGGCATATCACCTCTGTCACTTCAGGGTCTAAATGGATGGTGACTTCTTCTGGAAACTGTCCAGTTCCTTGAAAAACACTAGAGAACGCCATCATGTTAAGCATTAACATATTGTGCTTGGATGGCTACCTAATAAGGTCCTTGTCTAAGCAAGCTGTTAGACCTAAGACAGGGAGGCTTGGGTTTGCACATCTACATACGTGGCAAAATGGTTACATTTCTGTCCTTTAGCTGGGCATTCCCTTTGCTGCAGCAACATGCTGTAGTCCCTTTGTCATGGTCCGTCTGCCCCCCCGCCTCACTCACAGCTGAACAGCATGAATAGCCTGGCTAGCAGTAGCAGTGCTAGCTCATTGTTTTCATCTCTTCCTGTGTGATTTTCTGGGCTCTGATATATCAACAGCTTTTTCTAAAGTTAGTTGTTGACCAGTTGAGTTTTACACCTGCTTTAGGTGAATTGATGGCAAAAAGAAAGATTATTTTGTCTGTGTTAGCATAGTTTCAGCCTTTAGCTAGCAGGCTGAGATTGGTCAGAAGTGGATGAAATAATTCAGCGGGGCCATGCATTCCTTCTTCAAACTTGAAACTTGCAAAGATTTGGGTTTCCTTTTGGCATCACGTACTTTTCAAACTTTGTGTATCTCATTCTGAGCACCATAGAGCTGCCATGTGTTATATACATCATGTCCTTTTCGTGCTTGAACTTTTGCCATGCATCAGGCAGGTTAGGAGAGTCCCAGCACAGTAGTGTTGCAGGCATCCCTGATGGCTCCACCTTCTGTCTCTTGAGCTCTGCGCTTGCTGATCTGACACCATTATGCTTATCGCATTGTCACTGTTGCTGTCTAACACATAGCTGTTGACTAAATTATATGACTGTACTGTAATGAAACACATCAGTGTTATTAATGGCATTTCTTACCAAATATATAACACTCCCATCTACTGTTTTAAATCAGCCCTGAACCTAGCAGGCCGATGCTGAGATAGAGTCGACCGGTTGGGACCTGTCTATGTCATGAAATTTATATTAAAAAAGAATGAGAGAGCCTTTCATAGCAGAGCCGCTACAGTTGGCCGAGCTACAACACAGAGACTCTCTCAAAGGGCCATACATGTGCTTCAAGTGACTTTGAAAGCTCCACCAGACTCCCTGTCTTTCTAGTGGAGAAAGAGTTTGACTGTACATTTCATGGCTGGTTAGCTCTGACTACCATCAGCTCTATGTTGCTGTTCATGTGGCGGATCAGTGTCTCCGGACCCCGCACAGCACACACTACTATGTGGACACGATTAGCCTTTGATGCATTTTTTTAAAATACGCTGAGAGAGAGGGTTCTAGCAGAATGACTGTAGTTACACTTCATACAGGTTGTTTCATTGAGCTCAAAATCTATTTTTTATTTGCATAAGGGAACATATACTATATGAGCATGGACAAGAAAGCGGGATTCACAACAAACCCACAGTTTACATAGAATAGTGGTTACGCTTTAAACAAAACTATTTCAAGTAGCATTCAAATTGATTAGGTAATATATTTTAAAATCCTGCCCAGAAATTAAACATTTTAATTTCAAAACCATTTGTAACTCATTCCATTTGTGAGGACCATGATATTTAAAACCAGTTAAAATATCCTGTGACCTAACATTATAATGACTATTAAGATGTGATCAGAGAGCAGAAATACTTTTGCAGTTTTTCAGTAGAGCTTTATAGTTTAATGTAAAAATTAACTCCTTAGATTAATAAGTTAACTCCTCTCTGTTAACTTAAAAGGACCACTGCACCTTTTCATACAAAACACAAAAGTGAGTGAGGAATATTCATCACCTGTGATAAGGCGCAGTAGGTTGTGATACACTCAACTGGTGAATTAAAAACTGCTACAAAGTCTGTCATTTTAGGCAACAGAAATTCCAACCAACCTCCTCAGTACTGAGTCTCATGGCCTTGTTTTGCCCTTGCAGCGGTGACGTGTCCAGCGGGAAGTCACTATGAGCTGTGCTCCGCTTCCTGCTCCTCCACCTGCTTCTCTCTGCAGAGGTCAGAGCCCTGCCCAGTGTGCCAGGAGGGCTGCCAGTGTGACGACGGCCTCATGTCTGATGGAGTCCAGTGTGTTCCTGTGGAAAAATGTGGCTGTGTAGTGGATGGACAGTATTATAAGGTAATTAATACTGACTAATTGCTTGTGCTTTTCATCTCTAATAGAAAATGATGGCTTCTTTACAGCGAAAATGAAGCACTTGTTGTATATCATATTCATTTAAAGTTGCATAAACGTTATGGGACTTACAACATTACAACATACAATTACACCATTGTGTACACCTGTGTGTTTGATTTCACTGCGTACAGCTAAGATCATATCAGAAATAAGGTCCATTATTGTAATGCACAGTACATAAAGAAAAGCTTGATATGCATAAGACATTCTATGTTCTGCACATCAGTGGCCATTGATTCTATGTGTATTCTAATGCATAAGTGACTCTTTTCAGTCGGGTACGTCAGTATTACAGGAGGACTGTTCAGAGCGCTGTATTTGCCAGTCAGGACAGTTCAGCTGCAACTCCACAAGCTGCCAGGAGGGGGAGGAGTGTCGCAACAAAGATGGAACAATTGGCTGCTACTCTACAGGTCATATATTTACTGAGTGACTGTGATCTTTTAATGGTATCTGGCCTGGTCAAAAGTGTATATGTTTGCATTTCTGCCTATTTATGTTTCTAGATTGTTCAGAAAGCAGAAGTCCTGTCTATGTCTGGGCAATTTTCTGCTCCGCTCTGATGCTGGCATACACTGTTGACTCTTTATAGAGCAACTTAACAGCAGCTGAAAATCTGACCTCCACTGGTTTGACGTCTCACCTCGTTGCAGTGACATAGATGTGTACTCCAGGGTGTGGCAGTATACTGTGACATCACTGTTGGGTGTGGCTACAGGTGCAACACCTGAAACTGTCAACCAGGGATGGCAGTGAAAACACTATTTTTCAGTCTGGTGTTAAGTTACTCTTTAAGACAACAAATATATACTGCCAATCCAGCCACCTGCACTCATTCACGACTGTTCTGCTTTAGAAATGTATGCTCCGTGGGAATGTTCGGTGTCACTGTGGGAAGTAGTATGATCCCCAATCAGTTCAAGAGGAGAAAAGCAGGGTGAAAAGCCTGAGAGAGGGCGAGATTTGATTAATTATTCAAATGGGGATAATGGCGCAAACTTTGAGGCAGTCTCTCCTACAAGACCTTCATGGTGTTGGGCTGCTCAAAATGTCAAAAGTATCTGTGTGAAGAATGAAATGGGATATAGTTCAACACTTAACCACTAAAAAAAGTATATATTTAATAACAACACTGCAAATTGTACTAATAGATTAATGGTACATAGTGTAAAAATGCTGGAATAAATATGGAATGATTAATGTAACAAGTTGCATTATATACATGCGGAAGGTGGATATGACAGTATATTGTATGCATTTATACACTATATAGAGCAGGCTTGGATTTATACAGTGGGTACGGAAAGTATTCAGACCCCTTTAAATTTTTCACTGTTTGTTTCATTGCAGACATTTGCTAAAATCAAAAAAGTTCATTTTATTTCTCATTAATGTACACTCAGCACCCCATCTTGACAGAAAAAAACAGAAATGTAGAAATTTTTGCAAATTTATTAAAAAAGAAAAACTGAAATATCACACGGTCATTAGTATTCAGACCCTTTGCTATGACACTAATATTTAACTCACATGCTGTCCATTTCTTCTGATCCTCCTTGAGATGGTTCTACGCCTTCATTGGAGTCCAGCTGTGTTTAATTAAACTGATTGGACTTAGGAAAGGCACACACCTGTTTATATCAGATCTAACAGCTCACAGTGCATGTCAGAGCAAATGAGAATCATGAGGTCAAGGAACTGCCCAAGGAGCTTTTAGAGACAGAATTGTGGCAAGACACAGATCTGGCCAAGGTTACAAAAGAATTTCTGCAGCACTCAAGGTTCCTAAGAGCACAGTGGCCTCCATAATCCTTAAATGGAAGAAGTTTGGGACGACCAGAACTCTTCCTAGACCTGGCCGTCCAGCCAAACTGAGCAATCGTGGGAGAAGAGCCTTGGTGAGAGAGGTAAAGAAGAACCCAAAGATCACTGTGGCTGAGCTCCAGAGATGCAGTAGGGAGATGGGAGAAAGTTCCACAAAGTCAACTATCACTGCAGCCCTCCACCAGTCGGGGCTTTATGGCAGAGTGGCCCGACGGAAGCCTCTCCTCAGTGCAAGACATATGAAAGCCTGCATAGAGTTTGCCAAAAAACACATGAAGGACTCCCAGACTATGAGAAATAAGATTCTGTGGTCTGATGAGATGAAGATTGAACTTTTTGGCGTTAATTCTAAGCGGTATGTGTGGAGAAAACCAGGCCCTGCTCATCACCTGCCCAATACAATCCCAACAGTGAAACATGGTGGTGGCAGCATCATGCTATGGGGGTGTTTTTCAGCTACAGGGACAGGACGACTGGTTGCAATTGAAGGAAAGATGAATGCGGCCAAGTACAGAGATATCCTGGAAGAAAACCTCTTCCAGAGTGCTCAGGACCTCAGACTGGGCCGAAGGTTCCCCTTCCAACAAGACAATGACCCTAAGCACACAGCTAAAATAACAAAGGAGTGGCTTCGGAACAACTCTGTGACCATTGTTGACTGGCCCAGCCAGAGCCCTGACCTAAACCCAATTGAGCATCTCTGGAGAGACCTGAAAATGGCTGTCCACCAACGTTCACCATCCAACCTGACGGAACTGGAGAGGATCCCCAAATCCAGGTGTGAAAAACTTGTTGCATCATTCCCAAGAAGACTCATGGCTGTACTAGCTCAAAAGGGTGCTTCTACTCAATACTGAGCAAAGGGTCTGAATACTTATGACCATGTGATATTTCAGTTTTTCTTTTTTAATAAATTTGCAAAAATTTCTACAGTTCTGTTTTTTTCTGTCAAGATGGGGTGCTGAGTGTACATTAATGAGAAATAAAATGAACTTTTTTGATTTTAGCAAATGGCTGCAATGAAACAAAGTGAAAAATTTAAAGGGGTCTGAATACTTTCTGTACCCACTGTATTTGAGAATCATGTATACGTTAAAACTGTATTTAAAATACAAAATATAATTTAGAATGTGCATGTACAGTGGATGTTTAGTGTTACAGGTTTATTGGACGGATGGTTTCTGACACTGTATGACTATTGAAGTGTCCATCAGAGTTTTATGTTTTGGCGTACAGTTGCGAGATGGATTGACAGAAGCACAATTCGAAATCCTTGCTGTTACAGTTTAACCATTTAGAGCTGCTGCTCCTCCAACTTAAAGTTTGGTAAAACTTTCCGGTTCAGTGAAAACCTGAATGTGATCAGAGAGGGACAGCTGCAAACTAAACAAATAAACAACAGAAAAAGTACCAGAGAGCGCACTTTATAGATGTTTATAGATGTGTGTGTTTGCAGAATACCTCGTGCCTTTAGTTTCTGTGGGCACACATTAACAGAACCTAAAGAAAACCAGTATCAAAGTAAAAGATCTGAAGAGCAAATGTCATTCCATAGGCTGACCTCTGACCTAGTCAGAAAACTTTAAAGTATTACAAAGGAAAAATAGCTTGACGATAGTTGTTAAGTCCCAAAGTCAAATCAAACCAACAGATGTACAGTTATGACACAATTGCATAATAACTTGTTTGTAAAATAAAATAGTTTGAGCTGTTACAATATTTGCACTCACAACTGGAAACTGACATGTGATCCAGGTCAGGGATCCCATTTCTATTTTGTTCTCCCATGTATGTTAAAATGAATAACCAATATATCTCTCCACTTCCAGACCCATGTAGTGAGGTTGAGTGCAGGGCAAAGGAGCACTGTGAGGTGTCAGAGGGCCAAGGAGAGTGTGTGCCTGATTCCAAGGCCTTTTGCTGGGGTTTTGGGGACCCACACTACACCACATTTGATGGCATGAGCTTCTCATTCCAGGGAACCTGCACCTACGTCCTCGTCAACACCACAGGTTTGCAGTTAACAAGCAGGGTGAAATCTATTTGTCAGCCAAGTTTCCGTTGATTTTTTAAAAGTTCGCATTGAAATGACATTAACGGCAAAGTTAACATTAGTTTATCACCACTTGATTTTACTATCGCTTCATTGGGTTGCTTTAAATGGGGTACTACCCAATATACACATACATAAATTATTAACTTACACATTTTTGTTTAGCAGCAGGGTACTTTGTGATTGGTCAAAGAAAATCCAATGTTAAAAGTGAAGTTGCAGAGAACATTATTTGGTATAAAAGAGGGCAGAGTATTAATTTATTATTATTTATTTGAATTCCACCTGCAGCACTTGATTGCCTCTAAAACTCCCACAGTTAGTGAAATAACTCCATGACACGTGCATACATGTACACATATCATGCAGTTGTTAAAAAGCTGACACACTGTCGCCCTGTTAACATTAACATGAATTATTCGGACTCCCTCAGGTCTTGATCCCTCCCTACCAGAGGTAACTGTGTCCACCAAGAATGAGCTCCGTGGGAACTCTGAGGGTTCTTTTGTGCGTTCAGTCACAGTGGAGATGTTGGGCCACCGTATATCCATCCCAAGGGATGACAGAGGTGTCATCCTGGTGGGTCTTACTTCAGAACGAAGGCTGTGTTACATTGTTCTGTCTCATCATGTCCGGCTAACTGATTTAACATGGAACTACACAGAAGGAATATATATCGCTGCTAATGAAATTAGTCCAAGAATAAAATATTGTTCTCGGACAAACTCATTCACTGCGAGTTATAAAGGCAGACATGTGTTTTAGCAGGCGAAACACAGAATTTTAAGGTGGGTATATAATATATAAATATATTACAAAAGCTTAAATATGGCTGCATACTTTGGGAAATGACTGGCACTAATGGAGGGTGTAAGCATATAGTAGGTATGTATGCAAAACCACTGGTAGTCACTGAGGGTCAGGACCATTTGACTGAGAGGATACTTCTTGTGTCTTTTTCTTGGCTTTTAAAAGCTAGGTAGTGAAGTGAATGAGGGTCACTTGTTTTAAGATGTTGGCAGAAATTGATTCTTTTTTCAATGGTAATGTTCAGGGGGAGCAGACCTAATTCTGCCCTGCAATAGGTGTATGGTCATTACTCTTCCTCTGATAATTTCTGATCTGAAGGTTTCAACTGAATGTTTTTTTACAATTTAAAAGTGTGTATTGTGTGAGGGGAAACCATGTTTCACTAACATATAGTGCAATTGGTTTATTAACAGCCTTAAACATTTTCAGCCAGTTTTGAATTGAGATATCTTTTTGTACAGATCGTTTATGGTGTTCAATTTTCTTTTTACTTTTTCTTTTAATTCTTTCATTATTTCTTTCTTCTGTTATTTAAAACCCAAGTGTGGCAGAATATTTCCAATACATCCAAACATTGCACAAGTTCTCTTTTGTGGGTGACAACAGCACTAAATCGTCAGCATACAATAAACATGTGATTTCAGTAGCACTCTCTCTCCTTCTCTCTGTAGGTGGACGGTATTAAGACAGAGCTTCCTGTCCTTCTTGAAGAAGGAAGCATCGCCATAACACAATCAGGAATAAGAGGCGTACTCCAAAGCAATATTGGTGTTGAGGTCACTTTTGATTGGTCCACACTTGTGATGGTGTCCATGAGCAGCAGTTACTATGGTAATGTCGCTGGGCTCTGTGGCAACTACAACGGCAACCAGGAGGATGAGCTGACAGCTGCTGGAGGCAGCACAGCTGTTAATGTGACAGAGTGGGCAGGCTCATGGAGCATCAGTGATGGCGACCCATTCTGCTACCATTACTGTGAGGGGGTGTGTCCTCAGTGCTCCGAGGAGGACCGCATCAGGTAATGATATATGATGTTTACTTTTATATTAACTTCAATAATAAACAGTATGTTCTATAGATGCCATTGTTATGTTTGACCAATTATAAAAACTTATGAGAGAGTTTAGGGGATTATATGATGAAGTGTTTACCTTTGTGTGTTTGCTTCCAACCTTAACGTTTGCTAATTAACACCAAATACAAAGCACAGTTGAGGCTAATAGGAATGTCAGTAGTTTGCAGGTATTTGATCTTTAACCAAAGAATTTAACAAATTTTGACCCTATGAAATTCATTGCAATCCTTCCAATAGTTGCCATATATTCCCCTCTAAACCACTGAACCATGTGTCAAATCTGAGCTGAAGAGGTCTCTTAAATAGGCAGTCCTGAGCGGACAACCACAGAAAATATCCCTCCGTAAAGTAAGCTTCAAAGGTAGTGACTTCTACAGAGGAGGCTCTGAGATTCCTGTCAGTCCCTTTGAGAAGGATGTGGTTCTGGTATGTAAGTGGAGACCCGTTGCTCATCCAGTGGATAAGGAATCGGTCACGATTGTGCTAGTTGTGCTTCCTAAATGTAACTGCCTAGAGGTACGCATGGCTTTTTTCCCACTAAGTGGTCACCTGGGTGTAAGGAAAGCTTTAGATAAAACAAGTAGGCACTTATGCAGGCCAAGTATTAGAAAATACTCAAAGAACATGCATGCCATGTTTGTCAAGTACTAGGAAAGCAAGGAATGTCTCTTCCAGTGGCACCTTTGCATCCTTTGCCTGCATATGAAGTGATGTCAATCAAACCAAATGGCTCCCGATTGATTTCACTTTACTTAATTGTCAGAATATTTTTCTGAAATGTATCTTGTGTCCACCGCCCACCCAGAGCCCGGTTCTGCTTCAGGTTTCTACCTGTTAAAAGGGAGTGTTTCCTTACCACTGTCGCCAAGTGCTGCTCATGGTGGGAACTGTTGGGTCTCTGTAAATAATATTTTAAATTTTGTGAAAAGAGACATAACTTTTGTTATGATTTGGCGCTATACAAATAAAATTGACTTGACTTGACTACAGTAGACTGTTTCACATAAATAACAAAACACAAAATTCAACCAAACAAGTAAACAAATACTATAAATATATATTACCTCAGACATTATGATTAATGGCTGCAGTGAAATCCATTTAATCCCTTTAACATTCAGTGTTTAGTCTGAGGAACAACAGTATGAGAGGTGTCTGATGGAGTATCACCAGCCAGAGACAACATTCTTTCTGTATACACAGTTTGAAAACTTTACTCAACCATTTGACCTGCAATCTTTGAGCAGATATGTAGCAGTTTTGCCAGTCAAGCTGGACACAGAGACAACTGAACCATTCAGTGATTCCATACTGCAGAACACTCTGCAATTTATATTGGAAAAACAATAACAGGATATGTTTGTTTACTCCAAATGACCTTAATCTCCTAAGAAAGTAAATGCATTGTTGTAACATGCTATAGATCTAATCTATACCCACTCCAAGATAAAGCAGCATCCGCATAGATGCTGAAGTATTTATAGGAAGAAACCTGTTCAATGGTATGGGATCCTGTTATGGACCGAACGGTGTAGGATAAGAGTTCACTGTAAGACCAAAAATAATTTCTTGTGTGTTCTTTGGATCAGTAATAAGTGAGTGCTATTTACACCACTCCACTAATCCATCCATACAATACTGATGATATCAGGATCTCCTTCAGTGACCAACAAAGACAACAGTGTAGTATAATCTGAAAACTTCATAACATCCCATAAATTGGTTGGTTCGCAATATCCTTGACACATATGCACCCCATTATTCTACCTCGTTTGTCCTTTCACATGTTGATTAAATATCAAGCAGCATGTGAGCACAGTCTACAGCAGTAGCTGCCGCCCGTGACGCTTTGCCACTGGGAGGTGTGTAAACAACCAACAGCAGCACACATCCACCCAGAGCCTGGTTCTGCTCGAGGTTTCTATCTGTTAAAAGGGAGTTTTTCCTCGCCACTGTCGCCAAGTGCTTGCTCATGGTGGGAACTGTTGGGTCTCTGTAAATAATATTTTAAAGAGTATGGTCTAGACATATTCTATGTGAAAGCGTCTTGAGATAACTTTTGTTATGATTTGGCGCTATACAAATAGAATTGACTTGACTTGACTTGACATCCCAATCACCTGGGCAACAAATCCTGCCATTCACTGTGTACTGACGACACCACCAGTCAAAGGTAGTGTACATTACTGAAGAATTTCCATGAAGCATAACAATCATGCCACGAGAATAAATGTGAACAGTACCTTGCATAAGCTTGGATCTCGTCCACTTTGTTGTCTATTGAGCTCAAGTAGATCAGGCTGTAGTATATTTAGTAAAGGTTTAATGAGCCTTCTCCTTAAATAATATTTTTTAGTAAGGATCTAAAGGTTTTTCTTATGGAATGTTTGCGCAGAATACTCTACTACTACTAGTATGTGCTGACTTTGTAAGATGTATCATGTTAGTTGTCATAATAAAGGTTGAAAGTTATCTAGATTGCACTGGATCAGTGGACGGGAATGATATTTGAAACTGGTATACAGTGATAAAACGTGTGTGGACGAGGGGCATAAAGTGGGGGGGCACACGCTGTAGCGGCTGATAATTAATATACCAAACACCACTCCATATAATCTATCTATCTGCTCATAGATGGATTATATGCGGTCATTACCATAGTCAAAACATGGAAATGAGTATCTGCTAACCATACTGGATGTGGCCACAAAATATCCAGAGGCTATTCTGCTAAGTAGCATCAAGGCTAATTCAAATGTTGTACAGCTAATTCTTTTCCTGGTCAAGCCTGGCATGTACTATCCAGTCAGACAAGGAGCCAAACTTTACATCAAACCTTTATCAGCAGGATATGGCGAGGTGCAGATAGCCCCTAAGTATCCGTCCCCTCACCAGCTGCAGTCGCAAGGCACTATTGAGAGGTTACATGGCACACTCAAGTCTACAACTGAAACATTTGTGGAAGTATGTCCCAGGGAGTGGATTGAGGCTGTCCCTTTCCTGTTTGCCATTTGACTCTCCAACAGAATCTCTGTTTTCTCTCAGCCTTTTCAAGCTTATTTTTGGCCATAACCTTGGTTATTTCCACAAAAGGCAGATGTATGAAACTTGCTTTTGCTTCATGCGTACCTTGTTTTAAGATGTTTCCGGTCACACTGATAGATCTGTGCATGATATCGATATAGTAGATGCAGCTCTTATAAAACATAGGTTTCCACCACACAAAATGCAAGTAAACCAAGGAGGAGGAGGTGGAGTATTTCAAATTGAACCTAATGATAGTGTTTGGAGGTCACTCACTGTGCTAGCTGTTCAGGACGGTAGAGATGACACATTTTGTGTTGACTTCCTGAAGACTAACAGTGTGACAAAGGCTGTCCAATATCTCACCTCAAGGACTGCATAGATCAAAGTTGGGAGAGCAAAGTATGTCACCAAGACTGATCTATTTTCAAGTACCCTTGAGTAAAAGCAAGTGAGGCTGCAACTTTTGTCACATTTGACAGTCCGTAAATTGGACAAAAAACATCATATCTGTATGACTTACTGCTGACATAGGATCGAGGGGGTCGTATCCATGGGCAACCCTCCTTTCCTGCTTCGTTCTTCTTTACTTATCATCCTATCATCCATCCTGAAACAACGGTGAATCTAAATAGATAGATAGATAGATAGATAGATAGATAGATAGATAGATAGATTACTTTATTCATCCCCGAAGGGAAATTAGGTCATCATAGCAGCCGGTATATTTAAATACAATAAAATACAGTACAACAATAGAATACAATACAATACAATACAATGCAACAGAATAAAATAGAATAAAATAGAATAAAATAAAATAAAATAGAATAAAATTAAATGTTCCAGTATATATATATACAGTGCAAGGAGACATTTAGTGCAGTTCTGTGGTGGTGACTCTGACAGAGGTAGATGAGTTGTAGAGTCTTATTATTATCAACTCAGAAACGTTTTAATGAAGTTTTATAGTGAGGTTCGGGAACAAGGACCACACCTAATTTCCGCTGACAAAGTATTTAAACACACTTCATCCATTCATTCATCCCTTCGGCCTTCAATCCACCTTTCATTTTGCTTATGTACATCAATTCTTACAAAAAAGTATTGTAAATCCATATCTGTTATTGTTAGTGAATTGACTATTCTATTTACAGAAAAAAAAAATCGCCCTCATCTTTCTCATCACCTGATTGCCTAAACTAAGGCATTGTTGCCCACCTTGATGTCATTAGCCAAAGGTAAAAAGAGAAAAAACAGCTTCCCATCGGGTTGCACATTACAAACCAACCTTTGCCTGAGTGTGACAATACTGTAAGACATTTATGTCTCATTTCCTCGTTGTCAGAGTGTGATTGCAGAATTGTCACGACATTCCTGTATTACACATCCTTTGGCTTTATAATTTTTAATCTTAGCAACATCTGATCCACTATCTGTATATGAACCAGCCTGCTTAATAAAAACATGTTTGAACAAAGGTTCCCCGGATATCCATCCAACAGTTGTCAAGACATCTGAACCACCAACCTGTCAACCTGGTGTCTGATGGTGCTAGAGAAAAAGTTATGGGGATCACCAAAGTCATTAGGAGTCGCCCTCTGGGCACCATGAATGTCTGCACAAATGTTTGTGGCAAGCCATCCAGAAGTTGTTGAGATATTTCATTCTGGTCCAAAGTAGTGGACCAACATTGCCAATCTCAGCCACAAACATGGCTGTTAACTGATTTCCCAGTTATCTCATGCATTGAGTAAGTTGACAACAAAGCTCAAACTTTTCTATCTTTTCTCCTCTGTTCCTCCTCAGGTTCAGCGGTCCAGAGTACTGCGGGATTCTGAGCGATAAGAAGGGACCTTTCTCCGGTTGTCATGGTAGCCTGCCAGTAGCAGAGTTTGTGTCAGACTGTTTGTATGATGTCTGCATCAATGAAGGACGGCTTGAAGTACTGTGTGAGGCACTGAGCAGCTACGTGGCAGAGTGCCAAGAAGCTGGAGCATCAGTGTTGCCATGGAGGCAACTGGCCAACTGCTGTGAGTTACATACAGTACATTTCTATTGACTGAAATACTGCAAACAGACATAAAGTTAATCACTTATGTGGATCTGCCACAGTGTGCATTAGAACCTCACAGCTCTCACAAAGCATCCTCAATGTTCTAAATTCAAACTGACAGCTGGTTCAGTTTTTTAGGCTTGTCAAGTATGTAAATTGAGCATTGCGTTAGTTCAGGCAGGCCACGGAGTCAAGCTCAGCTCAAAATCCCAGCTACATCAGCTGACCATTACAATCCAGGAGCCACATCAGCTGATGGATCAGCTGATTCCCTTCTATGCATCTATTGGCAATCTCATTCAGGGCGCCCTATTTAAGCTGCTTCAGCCGCCTATCCTGGCTGCTTCCTCCGCAAGCTGCGTCACAACCCACCTCCACCCCAGCTCCTCCCTTCATGCTGTGTCTGATTTATCAATGTCATTTCTGTTGTCATTGATGCCTGCTCTGTTCTGTACCTTACGGGGGTTCTTGCCGCTGCTCTCCCTGATGTGTTTGGGGAGAGAGTTCCAGAGCGAGGGGGCAGCTATGGAGATGTTTGGTTCTGAGTGGCAGAGACAGGAGGTTGGCATCAGAGGAGCGGAGGCTACGGGATGGGTTGTGGTGGTGGAGGAGGTCGGTCAGGTAGGAGGGGGCCTGATTATGGAGGGCTTTGTGAGTGAGGAGAAGGACTTTATATTGGATCCGTTGTGGGACGGGGAGCCAGTGGAGTTTCTGGAGAACAGGGGTGATGTGATCACGGGAGCGGGATTGGGATTGGGTACTGGAGTTTGTTTAGGACTTTGCATGATGTGCCAAGTAAAATACTGTTGTAGTAGTCAATTCTGCAGGTTCTGGATTTTCACACAGTCCTGCAATCATCTTCCTGGTGTCTATTATTTTCACAAAGTCAGTGTTTTTGTGGCCTGGAGATCTGGGGTGTAATGGCACACATTTTCAGACAGTCTCTCCAGGAAGACGTTCATAGTCTGGCACTGGTTGTTATGGTTACACTATAAAAAGAGCCACGAGTACTTGTGTGACAAATCAAAAAAGCTAGAGAGAGAGAAGTTCAAACCCACCTTACTTTCTCACCTCCGCACAGCATAAACAACCACAAGCAGCATGGATTGGATGTGAATGTTGGACTGTCGGTAGTCACTCAGAAATGGTGTAAGCTATTCAACTATCTGACAAGCAGATGCTAGCTGTAGAGTTTACCACGGGTAATCTTTTAAACTTAGAGAATTTAGTGAACCTACAGAACAAGTGAAAAACCCTAGATATTGATAACCTGGATGTTGCACCCAGGGAAAGGTTCCATCATACATTTAGTGGTTATCTTTTAAGTTCTTGTGGAGCACCTACAGTATGATTGCCAAAGGGTTAAGGTTATTAACTCTGTCACTTAGCCTACATTTGAGAATTTATTTTAAAAAATAAAAATAAAACCCACACATCGTAAGCAAAGCTCATCTACTCCTAGGGAAAAAACAAAAAGATTTGCCAGCTTCCCAAGCAACATAACATGTTCCTCTCTCTCTGTCTGTCTTTCTAATCACTTCCTCACCCTCATTGTGCCTCCAGCCGATGCATGTCCAGTACACAGCCACTACCAGGTGTGTGGCTCAGCCTGTCCAGCCAGCTGTGGTCCTCAGCCAGAGGAGTGCCCTGAAGTGTGCGTGGAAGGCTGTTTCTGTGACCAGGGATATGTGCGCAGTGGAACACAGTAAATACATATTCACTATTATAAGGGTATATTGCCCTCCCCTCACTGGATGGATGTCATTTTGTTCTGGTTCTCTTTCCATCTTGTGAAGATGATACTGTTGTCAAGCTGGAAACAAGGCTATACATCATGAAAGCAACTTTATTCATAGCAAATTTCATACTACAAAAAAATAATAAATATTACAGTGCTAAATTGTCTCCATAGAAATAAGTATGTGAATGCGGATGGAGTACATCCCATGTTTAGTATTGCTATGTGGCTCTTTATTTGCTGTGGCACACTTCTTTGTGGTGCTTGTTAGTTGTACATCTTTGTCACATTCCTTTGTACAATGCACTGTTAATCTCAGATACCCACACAGTGTTAGAGTGGCATTTACCAAATTTAAAGTCTTTTTATGTTTGTATTCAGATGGTTCTGATTGTTTTGCCCCTCTATTCTCCGTCAGCTGGCACATACAGTAGGAGTTTAAAATATCTACAAGTATCCACATGACATAGGGTCCATTTCAAAATGTTAAGGGGCAGCTAAACTGTCAGTGTCAACCTATTTTTAAATTTCAAACTTTGAGAAGTCAAGTAATGGTCAGGGTTTTTATATGTATGAGCTGTATTACATTTTTTAACATGCTTATTTGAGTAAAATATTTTTCTAAATCACATCTCTTCAGTTGTCAAGTATATTTGACCTAGTCTATCTTAATACAATCTTCACATGCCATTGAAAGGGTTATTGGTTACTGTAAATCACTTCTCACCAGTGTGGCTGTGGAGTGATCCCTTATTTGTAACGGGTTTTGTATGAACCCAACTGCAGCACACATAATCCTATGAACAGTAGGTGAAGGCCTTTAATGTGAACTCAAGCTTGTACACAAGTCTCTGGCAGAGTAGCAGAAACAGCAGTCAGAACAAATCCAAATCCAAACAGAACAGGAACAGAAGACTGGTGCATTTACCAGGAGTCAGGTGAGACAGAAAGGTCAAAGGCAGGCAGAGTCAGCAATGGGAAATCAGTCCAGAGATAAGCACTGGAGAGTCTGGCATCAAAGGCAAAGAACAATCTGGCAATGAGTGTTAGAGAGGCAGGAGTATATATAGTGGCTTGATTGGTAAGCACAGGCAGGTGGACAGGTGAAAGGAGTTGGGCTGATGAGGAGGGAGTGGCTGACAGGTAGAGTGGAAATTTACTGGGAGAGTGAGAACTGTATGAAAGAGCAGGAGGGTGGAACTGAACTGTGCCATTACTAGTGTGACACCCACTTGACCATTTAGCAACTATGACTGACAGTTTAGTGTGGAAATAGCTAGGGACCAAGACCACCAGGGGAAGTATGCAACACCAAAGAAAAATAACAACTGGCGTGACAAGGGTCTTGCTTTATTACCTTTTTTGTAGAAAGATATTGTGTCCTTCAATATTTCAGCTGTTATTGTGCTTAAGTGGTGCTTATTAATAAATGAATGAGTAATGTTAATGTTGGATACAACACCACACAATAAGTGGCAATCAGCCCGTACTCCTTAAGCCTTAATGTTCACGTTTTGCAGTTTTGACCAAGTTAGCAGCAGCAGAGCTTGTTGCAGGTTTAAATATTCTTGATCATATGAATTATGAAGCAGCGTAGCTTTCCAGCAGAACCGGATACAGGGTCCAAGAAGCCTTAGGCCCTCTTTAGCAGTTTAACCTGGCCACAAGAGGATATGGCACTGTTAATTTGTATTGTCATGTTAGATATTTCAAAGTAAACCAAAATCAAAATATTCAGCAGTAAAATGCAGCATCTCATTGTTTCACCACATCTAAATAAACCATCATCAAACATCTTCAAGACTATCCAACGCCTACAACTGGGGTGACTTATTATTTTGCCTACTTTGTTCATGTGTTGTCAGGTGTGTTGTCAAGGAGAGGGGCTGTGGCTGTAACCACAACGACCGTTATTACTTGCCAGGTGAGGTGTTCTGGGTGGACTCACAGTGTGAGCAGAGGTGTGTGTGTAATGCAGCAACACAACAGGTGCAGTGTGAGCAGACCAGGTGTCAGACCGGAGAGAAGTGCGGTGTTGTCGACGGAGTCCAAGGCTGCTACCCAATCAGCTTTAAGACTTGCAGCGCACATGGAGATCCACACTTCCACAGCTTTGATGGACATAAGTTCGACTTCCAGGGAAACTGTGTCTACAAGCTGGCCAGTGTGCGTGGAGATACTAAAGGTCTGCAGCACTTTGAGGTGAGCTGAGGGGAGAACAACACTGTACCACTGTACCAGTGGTTTTAAAATACATGGTTTCCATTTTATGACTGAAATTGAAATCCCCACAACAAACTGTCGATCAGAACATGAAGCACTGTGGTGTTTTCCTGCCTCAGAAGAATACTTTGCATGATCGCTCATACCCAAAACACAAAATGCCCCCTAAAGGGGTGTTGTCGATACTTTAATAATCTTGTGCACAACTATGCTATGTACACAACTGCTATGTTTAAGTGGGTACTCAGGCTACATATTTTTGGAAAGCTAAGAGTCTTATGATTCGACTGATGCAAACCATTTCAAGATACAATCACAACAGCAGCTACAATCAACGCATCTGTCAGACCACAAACAATTACAAAAACCATAACTCACGTATAAACCTTCGCTATAATGCTTTCTGACCTTTCGATTGACACCTCACTTGAACCCTCACTTGAACCCAGAGCTTTCATGTCCTGTCAACAGCTTACAATAGCCTGTGTTGACAGAAGTCGTGTAAAGACTGAGCCAGTTGCAACCGATTGTGCAGGTGACTGGCGCTTCGTATAGCCAATGAAATTCCAAACACGAGGATATGCTCCTCAGTGGGTATCTTTAAAACCACAATTAGGAATTCTGTAATGTATTTATGCTTCAGTTACACTGTGTCAGCAATACTAATAGGGAATCTGGAGATGGGTTATGATAACCTCTAAGTGTCACCTTTCATTAAAGCCCAAATTATGACTGTAAATTCTTATTTATCCTATGTAACCATGGTTACCAAGGGTCCTTTGGAATCTCCAAATGGCCTTTTTTGAAAAACCCCTTAGAAAAACATGTAAAATGTTCATTTTCTGTGGTATTGTTATCAAATTTGAACTTGGACTAGGTAAGGTGCTCATGCTGTGGTCCCATTATGTTTTCCAGCTAATAAGGTCAAGCTATAGTCTTCTGCAGGCATTTTGTTTGCAGTGACCCGGGTGTTACCGCTCAAAAGGGACCAAAACCATGCATGTACGCCATGCCTTGGATAGGCGTTTAAGGCTAACTTTACAGGAACCATAAGAGGTTGTACATTTTGCTGAAAAAAAGAACAAAGAATGACTCTTATAAATCCTAATTAAATTATCTTTTTTTATTTGTCTCCTCTCTTCTTGTCGCCTCTCCTGTCTGTTCTATCTGTCCTCTCTACTCTTCTACTGGTGAATTGTAGGTAAACCTGGAGAATAACAACCGTGGGAACAAAAAAGTGTCATATGCCAAAGTGGTGACTATTAAAGTCTTTGGCAACACATACACCTTTTCACTGGATTACCCAGGCCGAGTGTTGGTGAGAAACATGCACACACACACACACACACACAGACACACATACTGTGGGGGGGGGGACGTGAAAAGACGTGAAAAGAAGAGATGTGGCTATTTCTTGGCTATAACATTCTCCAAATTTTAATTTGTCGTGTTGTTACAAACGTTTTATTGTAACTACTCAACAGTTTGATATTTTTCTCAGTATAATATTATAGCCCTGCATAGGGACTGTCTCATAGTTTGTGCGTCCTGTCCAGCGTCTCTTACACCCACCTATAGGACCGACAGTCAAGCCCACGGTGTGGACCGGTGAATCAGGGAGAGTTCCACATACAATGAGGTTATTCACTCTAACTGACTTCAGCAATAATTGGCCCAAAACCACGCTTGTAGCTCTAACAACAAAATAAAATTAAATACAATAAAATAAAAAATCATGGACATTTTGAACAAAAAAATTGGGTGTTATTAAACTTTAGTTTTTATTGTCAATAGTCATTATGATGATAAATAGTATTACAAAAGCCGACTTTTTTCTTGGTCACACATACCATTGCATTTAACACACTTCCCTTTTGCATTGTGATAGCAATGTAGCTTAAATTGGTATTTTAGAGAACTTATCGTTACTTCATATTTTTAATCACTTGCTTCTATTGCTCCCCTAAAATGCAGTTGCACCCCCCCCCCCCCCCCCCCCCCCCCCAGGGGTGAGAAACACTGCTCTACAAAGCACTATAGGTTTCAATATATACAGTGTGTGTATATATACATATGCAAATACAGTATTTGATCAATCCAATAGAGCCTTTGAATTAAATTGAGGTGTTTGTGTGTGTGTTTTCTGCAGGTGGATGGACTTGAAAACTCTCTACCGTTCTCATCCAGTCAATCACTGGTCCAGGTTTATCGCAGAAACAGACTGGCTGTCCTTGAGACAGACTTTCTTAAGGTATAAAGCACACATCCACACAAATAGTCATTTCTATAGTATTTGTAATACTATAAAACCTTGAGGAACTACATTCCCTCAGACACCAACCTTGGTCCCAACCTTAACCTGATTAGGGCCAAGTACAATTTATTTTATCAAAGTATATTTAAAATGGACTTTTTTTGAGGGTAAATCCCTGATTTTGTTAAACCAACCGACATTGCTTCTGAATAGTTGCATTATCTTCTGTTTTACACAAGTAGCTGCAGTGATTGTGTACAGAAGGTGCTGCTTTCACTAAGCTGTCTGTGAAACTCATTGTTTTTTGTTTTTTTTGTTAGAAGGAGCCCTTCACTGAGTTAGGCTAGACTAGTTTACCCCTGCTTCCAATATTCTGCTAAGATACACTAAACACATTCCATCAATATTCTCATCTAACTCCCAGTAAGGAGGCATTCATAATACAGCCATGAACTTTTGGAATAACTGAACATCGTAACTACTGTTTGTCCAGTGTCTGTTTCAGTGATGTGTAGTGAAACTTAATGATACTGCCAATGTGTCTCAGATTGAACGCATTTAAACTTTTCCTTTATATTCCACACTGTGAAAGGTCTCCTTTGACTTTGCGAGTGCAGTGAGGGTGGAGCTGGCGACGACTTATCACAATGCAACGAGTGGTCTTTGTGGAAACTTCAATGATGACCCTGCTGATGACCTGACGCTGCCCAATGGGAAGCTGGCTTCCGACGCCAACGAGTTTGGAGTGAGCCAGTGGGTGGCCGACGTGGAGGGCTGCTCCCATGAGTGTAAGCAGCTGGTGCAGCATTATTTATCTTCACTATTGTGCTGTGCATTGCAGTGATACCAGGCAGGTCAATATTGTTTTGGCAAATAAACATTTAATAAGCACCTTACCTTTGCTGGAGAACGATGGGTCAATATGTTACCTGCAATACCTTGTTAAAAACTAAATATAATTAAGTTCAATGGGTGCCTGAAAGAATTCAGTGTTAAAATGCTATTGAACCCAAACCCTTGCCAGTAGCTATGCTGAATGGACAAACTCAGAGTCTTAGTGTATATGTACTGTAAGAACTTGAAGGTGTCAGTGAATTACCTGCAATTTAGAAGAATCAAATATGTCTGTATTATACAATGCTTTGATAATATTTGTGTTTTTCTGCTGACAGGTAAAGACTGTGCTCAGCCCCTCCCCCCTAACTTCACCCCCCCCAGCTACACATCAGTCTGTGATGTCATCACAGCAAAGGACGGACCCCTAGCTGACTGTGTAGGCCGAGTCGACTCCAAGCAGTACCACGACGACTGCATTTATGACATGGTGCTACGTGATGGCAAGCAGGAGGCAGCCTGCGACATCATCAGTGACTATGTGGAAGAGTGTCAGAGAAAGGCAGGCTGTGTGAAGTCATGGAGGACGAGGCACTTCTGCTGTAAGTGCTCTGTGGTGTGTGTGTCGGAAGGTTTTTCTCGCCCCCCCTGTCACAGATTGTTCTTGGACTGGAATTACACAGTTAGCTGTCCAAAAGAAACCACTTTAAACTCAAAAAAACTACCTAAGTATGGAATTTTGGTTGTGTAATAACAATTGCTCATCAGTGGGAGGCAGTCAAAATTTGGAGAAAAACATTGTATACATTTAAAAGTTATTCATTAACAGCTTCTGTCTAATGTTGACATCTAAAGTACAGGCTTCATTCTGGGTCAGAAGGCTTGGGGGGGGGGGGGGGGGGGGGGTCACACAAACATGCTGAGTCACTAAAATGTCAGTGCAGCTACAAACCTGCAAGTTTATACATTTACATAACCAATACACAATTCCTACAATTCTGTTGTGGTTACTAAAGGCCAGTTTATACAAGAAAAGAACAAGTTCGTACAATGTGTTGTCTGTTATTCACCCCACCACACTCATCAGCCGTGTGAAAAGCCGAGACGTGACGATCCCAGAAGACATTCATAGTGTTCCACTTGTTCCACACAGCTTACTGTCTCACCTCCATACACCTGAACAATTACTGTGTGAAGTCGAGTGTTAATGTTGCATTATCAGTTTTGGAGAGTTTCAGAAATTGTCAGATGCAGCCCCCCAATTCCACCATCAAAAGGATGTGTGTGTGTAGGGGGGGCTTTCTGAAGCTGTTTCCTCTGATGAAGCATACTGACACCTTTTTATATGTACACACAGAAAAACTGGTACACACATTCAGAAAGATGTATGCTCACAATTGTAGTGACATGATCAAGTTGTATTTGTATGCAATCTGAGTAATTATGTGTGTGTGTGTGTGTGTGTGTGTGTGTGTGTGTCAGGGATGGAGTGTGCACTTAACAGTGTGTACAATGTCACAGCTCCTGGCTGCCCAGTCAGCTGCACCTCTCTGGTTCCACCCTCTGAGTGTAAAAGCCCACCCAGTGAGGGCTGTGTGTGTAACCCTGGTTACCTGCTGAGTCAGGTAATATTCTCCACTTTGTTCCTGCTGCTACTACTCTTTTTTTCATTTAAGTCATTCTTTAATCTCCAGATGTCCCGAGTCAATCCTACAGAGCATATTTTATGTGTGTTGGTATCAGCTAAAATAAAGCTGATCAAAGTCCGATCCCTTCTTTACTGAGCTCTGCAGTTTGTCCACCTCAGCCTGCTCTCCTTCACCACAGTCAGCTCTACTGTGGAGCATTTGCACGTCCAAGCGAAAAGTGGAATGTGTGAATGTGAATAATAATTTAGGGGCATTGGTGTTTGACAGTTCAGACACTGAGGTTGGCAAAATGCATGGATTCACTAAGCTACAGCTCTAGTCATCATTAGCAAAGAGCAGTGTACAAAACATTCAGGTAGCAGCTTCTCAGTTTTACCTGGCACTGACCGTCCCTGCTGCCTGGTTTGTTAGTGTGCCAAAGATCTCCACTCTGTAACACCACTGTACAATTTCGACCGGACTGTTTCTGTAGTTCAACTTCAACACAGTGAGACGTCTTGACCTGACTTTACCAACCAGGTCAAGTCAGTTTCAGGAGTCATATTCTCCAGGTAAACTCATTCCTATCATATCAAAAATGTAATCTTATAAACTTCAGATTTTCGAACCAGGACCTTCAGCATTGGAATCAAGAAGGTTATGAAAAGTGAAGTGTGCCAAACTGAGCAGGCTACAGCTGTTATTTACAACAACACATGTTTAATTCACATTTAAGTAAATATAAAGTATCAGACTCTATATCAAAGGTCTGATGGAGATCTGGGACAAAAAACCTGATCATGACATCCCCACTTTTAACTTTTACCAGTTCTTTTTCCCACTCCTCATAGTGCAATGCCCATACTGTTTTTGCACATGTTCACACACTCAGCCTACTCTGTAACATTCTTCCTTGGGGGAACCAGGGCTGTAGCTAGGGTTTTAGAAATGATCAGTCCATATTCCCCCAGGGCAGCCTCACACCCCAAAGAATAGTTTGACTAGTAATCAAGAAGTCTCTTCACAGTTGTTCTTAGTTATCTATATGAAAACATTTTAAAATATATTTTATGTGTTTTTGATCCCCCAATGCAGTTGTTTAAATGTTGTTTCAAAGCCTCTTCACAAATACAAGGACTACAACTCCAATGATCACATACTAAATCTGCTTGAATTTCCCCCTCTAGGATCACTGTGTGCGGCTGGCTGAGTGCGGCTGCCACTTCAATGGTCAGTACGTTGAGTCCGGTCGAAAGTTCTACACTGACCCTGACTGCCAGCACCTCTGCGAGTGTCACAGAGGGGTTGTGTCCTGTAAGGACAAACCCTGCAAAAGAAAGCAAAGATGTGGAGTGAGGAAGGGTGAGGGGTTGCTACAACATAAAACCATTCCCTTTCCGCCATCACGGATAGGATAGATTAGGGATAAACACATGCAGCGCTCCATCTTCTCATAATGAAATTTGGTTTTTAATGAAAATATATCCAGCAATATTGTGTTTATACTATGCTATCAATTATAATTATATACAGTTCTTCTGGGGTTATAGTCCAAATGTATTCACTTTCCAAAAGCTACTTGTTTTAACATTTAAAGATCTAAACAGTTCAACTGTCAGAAATCAGATCTTAAAGGTCTCCTCCTAAATGTCTAACAAATCATAAATGAAAGCTCAGGTTATTTTCAGTTACCTTTAAGTCACTCTGCTTTCAAGATGCTGTAACAAGTTATTCCAGGTTACACAATTTACTTTGTGTGTGTTACTGTTACTACTGTTTTAATTAAAATCACTTTGTCAATATACACTCAGTGGCCAGTTTATTAGGTACACCAAGCTAATAAGCTGAAACTAATGCAGTCTAATACAACAATCGTCCTAAATCCATGAAGGTTCTAATGTTTGCTTGTGTTGAAAGTGAGAAGTGTTGATTTAGTGTATGGTCATTTGTATGTTCATCAATGAGGGTGAGCTGAAAAACAGAAACATGTCTCTGTGTAATACAGTTCAACAGCACCACAAACTGCAGTCTACAGATTACCATAAAGTTGCAACAACACTTCTCTAAAGCTGTTTTCCAAAAACTGAACATTAGAACCTCCATGAGGGTCGGTGTTGTACTGAGTGTACCGTGTGCAACAATGATAATTTATCATGTGACTTTGAATCTTACAAAATAAAAGCATTACATGCTATGTTTTTTGTTCATCATCACTAGTTTTTGCAAATCAGAAACTTTGACTATTGTTATAGTACTGATGTTCTGATGCTGTAACATACACTCCAGTCTTTACTAATCAAGTATCTCTAAAGATCATTAAACATATTGCCAGACTAATTCGCAAATGCGTATCTGCTAGAGGAAATGCCAGGGAAATGCACTTGTTACTCCACTATAAACACGCCCAACATGATCACATACATTTATGCCACATCACCCAGCTATCCGCAACATCGAAAGGTTGGTTCACCCACACTACAAGTACAGAATATATTTTCTCATTTACTCTATTGGTGAAAAGTATGTGGACATTAAATCTCTATGTGATAAATTGAACATGTGTTCAACATGTGCTGCTGTTAGAACCAGCTGGTTTCCGGCAGTCCACCAGGCTGCAGTGATGCTCCCATCCAGCCACAAGTACATGAGGGCCAACACTTTTTGATTAATTGATTGGATTGATTTCACTTTATAATCTGAATATTTTATCTGAAATGTGTTCCAAGACACACACGGTTTCACATATGTAACAAAACACAACATTCCACCAAACAACAAAACAAATACTACAAACAAACATACGTATATTACATAAGACATTAGCTGCAGTGCAATCAATTGAACACTCATTTTTACATTCGGAGCTGAGGAGGTACAAAAGGCCCAGGACCCTACCACAAGGTAATGTCTCTAGGGCACATGTGTGCAGATCCTTTGAAAGGACTAATCCACACAAGGCACCTGGACCTGATGGCAACTCTGGCCGAGCTCTCAAGGTGTGTGCGGATCAACTGGTGGAAAAAGATCAAACCCACCCCAGTGACAGCCTGTTCACCCTGTTGACATCTGGCAAGAGATACAGAAGAGACTACAGAGCAGCTTTTTCCTCAATTCATCCTCAGCACTACACCATAAATAATAGTTTTTTTATTATGTAGCAATTGGGAATACAACTTGTATTTCTTTGTGCAACCCTCTGTTGTACAATGACAAAAATAAATAAATAAATCAAGTTGAAACAAGAAAAGGCCACAAACTGCATACTTTTGTCCATGTACCTTCAACAGTATCTAACCATGCAGAGGTTTGATGTTATTTCTCCAGGTTTGAGATATCGGTCTGTGAGTCTTCTGCCACGATCCAAGACTCTGTAAGTTGTTCTAAATACTTCCTCCACTACTGAAAACCTGGGGCAGGGCTGTATTATAACAGCTGTAGTGTTTCGTGTCTGATAAACCTTCAGATCTATTACACAAACCAATGTTTTTGTATTTCATCCTCTCGGTATATCTGAAAACGCCCCTTGCATGTTTTTAAACATAGAGCTTTTTTCAGTATAAACACCTCGTCACTGATGTTTTTAATAGTTTTTGGACAACAATGGAGCTCTATGGCACTGAAGAATAAGCTATATCAGGCTTTGGATAAACAGACAATACTTTTATTGTTGGTTTTCATGGGATTTAATTACAAAAAATGTAGAATATCACCAGCCTTGTCATTTTAGCAAGTGTTGACTACCAGTTTGGAGATCTGTCAGAACTAGGGAAAACTTGTCTCTAAGCATGGATTTTCTATCTATGATCTCGGATGAATACATTTCCTTTGTGTAAACGGGGAATCAACAATGTCTCCGTTAGTTAACATTACTGACTCACAGCAGGTATCCCTATCATACCATATAAATTTTGCATTTGTGTTAAAGGTATGTTTTCATAGCCAAAAAAAAAAAAAAAAACAGTTTTTGACCTCAGCCTTCAGCAGAAAGAACCATTAACATGCCAACTCATGTTGGCTGGAGAGGGAAGCTGTGTGCAGAGGACACCAGAGGGGTGTTTTTGAGGGGTAACAGTAGCCAGGGGCCTAGTTGCTAGGTTACCCAGAGGGCAGGTCCCCTGTTGGATCACTCTCATCAGGGTCCATCAATGTGCCCACATCCTGCAGGCCAACCAATGACATATCTGGTTTAACATCCTCCTCGTCTGACTGCACCAGAGGCTCATCGCTGGACACTTCCTCTTCCTGCTCCCATGCTGCATCCTGGGTGGACAGTTGCATGTTTGTGGGAGGGGTTTGGTTCATTTGGCTTCTCATAGATTCAGAAGAACTGGACTCGAGGTCTGCACCTGTAAGAGGAGACAACTCTTATTTCACTGAGTGATTAAAGCTTCACTCTTGGTTGACTAGAGTCATCTGGAGATCAGCTATAGGCCCATTAATTTCTCCAGGGGAGGTGGGAGGATTTTAATATTATATAGGAAGGTCATTCATTTTCACTCCACTCCAGAGAGCCTTCAGGACTTCATAAGCCAGAAAATGGTGATGGCTGTGTGTCAGTGCAAATTGCCCAAAAAATGTTTGAAGCAGCTTTGAAAACTTTGACAATATCTTAGCAGCTACTGTGTTTCTTGAATTGTCTTCAGGTTGTAGAGTAACTGAGTTGGGGTCACCTGATGTCAGTGATGATGCAGTACTGATGTCATCAACGGTAGAGTTGAGGAAGTCATCCAAAGCCTCCTGGTCTGATATGTTCGTTACTGTCATCTGATCCAGAACACCCACATCAACTCCAACTGGCTCTGAAGACACACCCGCACATTTAACTTAATCTTTACATACAATTAACGTTTCTATAGGTCAATAAGTGTCTTGTTTAGCTTTCTTCAGACACTTGACAAACATGCCTGCTTCCTTCACGCTGGGCCTGTCCCAATACCCACGCTTGAAGACTGAAGTGCACATTCACACACCACCAGGTTATACACAGGTGTGTCATCACGATCTACTGCACAACAATCCAGTCATCAGCAGGAATGAGCCTACAGGCTGATTTATGACCCACAATCAAAAAACACCAAGTCGAAGTTTATGTCAGGTTGAATTCAGCATGAATATGAACAAACGCTCAGATATTAGAGTCATTCCTCCTAATATTTACATTGTCTGACATTGTCAGCATAAATATATTCATATCATAGCACTTTCATAAAATGTTTCCACATAAAAAAATATTGAAATTTATATCAAAGGAATATATCTTGTATCTGTATGTACAGTAGGCCTAGTACGTGAATCAATCAGAACACAACTTTATACACCATACTTTACAGAAACAGAACAATACGTCAGTGATACCACAAGGGCCTTCATTTAGGAACAAAGGTGAGTAGTAACAAGTTGCATTTACTTAGTAACATGTACTTTGAAAACATTTGAGTAAATTGTACTTGGAGTAGTTTTGAATCTACACTTTTAATCTGCTACATTTGCATGCATTTCTTTATCAATTAATGCATTAAGCACATTCCATCAAGAGGCTCATGGTCTGCTGATCCCAGGTCTGCTTGCTCTGTTATCATACGCTTTCTTAAGACAGCTCACAGCTGTGTAATAGCTGTGACAAAACATCACTTTTTTCCTCTTCCACTGTCGGAGTATGCTTTTCAAACAGCAATAGCAGATTACGTTAACAGACCACAGCGCAGAGGGCTGCAAGCGCCGGTTGTGAACGCTGGCCTGGGGTCACATTTCAAGCATCTAAAGCACCCTCTGGTACAATACAGAATTCAAAGTGGATTCTGTGATGGTGAGCTGGCCAGGCCCCATTGCAGCAATGCAGCCCCAAACCCATGACCCTTCTATCTCTATGCTTCACAGTTGGTATTAGGTTCTTGTTTGGAAATCCTTCTAAATCCCTTCCCAGACCCATACACATCCACAACCTTCTTTCTGTAGGCCACAGAGCTCTTTTGAGCTTGCCTCACTTCAACAATCAAGACCAAACTAAACAAAATGTCCGAGGTTTAAATGAGACAGGCTCCTCCAAGATCCTCTCTAAGAAATTTAATTTTAGACATTTTAAGTAGTAATAAATGTGGGGGTGTCCTGCCATTTTCCTCACAAGAAAACTGCATTCTCTATTAATTACATTTTACAAACAAAACACAAACATTTTTGTTTTGTTTGTTTAGTTATATTCCCTCCATCTTTTAAGAGTGTTAAAATGAAGATCAAATGTCCATATTTTTTAAGCATGTGGAAAAAGACAAAGGTTTTCATGGGTGTCCTGTCTTTTTCTCATGACTGTAAACTCTTTCATGCTTCAAAACCACGACTACTCCTGCTTTCTGTCCAATATAAATAATCGAACAGTGTGTGACTGTATTAACTAGTCGTCACAGACCACAGATGGTTTTCCTCACGTGGAAGACGTGAACCCACCTGTATTTAATAGATAGAATTGAATGAAAAGTCATGTCATCTTCTCCTAATCAGCCTAAAGGAGCGAACTGAAGGAACTGAGACATGGAATGTGTGTACTGGAAAGATCAAAGTTCAAGGACATGGTAAAATGTTGACAATCTTTATATCTACTTTTGGACATAATAATTACCCAATATAAGAGACAACAAGCAAAGAATGTCATTTAATAGAGTGTAATATGAAGGCAAGATTCACTTGGGGGCACTTACAGAATTGGAATGTTGTCCACCACCAGCACCAGCTTAGTGTAGATGAATGCCAATAGATGCAAGTGAGGGTGCATTTTCAAGTTCATTAATATTAGTGTAAAAATGGTTAGCATTTCCCTGCAAATTTAACTTGCCTTACAAATCTGTGTATCTACTGATGGAATTGACTTACATGCTATAAATAATATGACATACCTCTGTGCTGCAGGTATCCAGTGGACAGATATTGCTTCATGTCTTGGTTAAAGGCTTCTTCATAGACTTTCTGTCGTTCTCTCAGTTTCTGCTGCGTGGCCTGCTCCAGCTCTGCCATCTTCTGGGCATGCTCACAATTCAGTTCCACTACAAACAGAAAACACATCATCTTTAGAATGCTCTCTAATCTCCATTGTGTTTCACATTATACTATTAACAGCAGTATTAGTCAGTGTGGCTGCTGTTGGCATTTTACATGATCGACAGGCTTACCTTCATGCAGAACACTGAATCAATATTCCAGTCACCTATCACCAACTTGTCAGATGCATAGGATATGGGAATGGAATCTCTCTGACACACTTATCAACCAGTCTGCTTTATTTTATTGATAATATCCACTGGGTAAAATGATTTTCACATGGGTGTGAGATAATTTTAAAAGCAAATGTCATGTGTTTACTCAGGTTCCTTTTGTCTGATTTTGACAAATAATAGAGAAATTACAAAAGAGGAAAATACTTTTTCACAGCAGTGTAATAAGGTAGTGATGTAGTCAGTATTGTGCAGTAATCACAAATGCGTGTTGCACACCAGTAATGCCTGATGACAGTACAGCAGCTCACCTTTCAGCGCATCCACCTCCTTCCTGTTACAAGACAAACATTAGACAAGTTCCTATTAAAACACAAACATCATCAGAGAAGTTTATGTTATTCTATTTCTCTGACAAACAGTTTCATGTTGCCTTGTCATGCAGAGAGGAAGAAACACTAAGTTGTTAAAAAGACAGATGACTTTAATACTAAGTAAGATAATACTCCGGCCAACATTTCCCTGCGAGTGGGGTGGGCTGGCAGATTTTGTTTTCTCCTGCTTATCTTAGATAGGCTGTTGGTTGTCAATTGTTGTAATTTGGTTTTCTTCTTTTACTATATTTGATACCTTCCCAATTGTTGGGCCAAGGCCAACAATTGTTTTGTTGGCCATGGCCCAGCCTGAGGTTAAATCAACTCCCATGTTTTTCCTCTGTCCCACCTTGTAAATAAACACATGATTTGTGAAAACTCAGTAATCTAGTTCTGTGGCTGCTTGGGACTTGGGGAAGTTGAGTCTCTTTTATGTTGTGTCTTGCCACCCCTAGATGGGGCATAACAAGTGTCACTTGACATGTTGAGCTATTATATAAGCATGTATAAGCACAGGGCTGGGTATTCAACTTTGCTTGAACAATAATTAAGATTACATAACTTAACTAAACGGCTGGACAATACTTTTGAATGAAAACAGTATAATGTGATTAAATTGTCACTTGAATAAAAAGTAATAAACAGAAACCAGACAAGCAATCAATGCCAACTTTAAGTACCTGGCAGTTTTTGACTGTGGGTGTAAAGACACCATTCAATTGGTGCTCAGAAAGCATTGAGGATCAATAACAAGCTCTATTCAAGCAGCTAAACAACTCATAAAACACCAGTGAATAAAAAGGGACATATATCCACACCTCTTCATTTTCTTATAGACTTCTAGTTCGTTGATATGATGTTGTTTGGATGTCTGTTGTTCACACTGACAACACAGAGTCTCCAAGTATACCAGTCTGCTCTCCATCTCCTCAAAGTCACCTTCCAAATGTGCTGCAGACATACAGACACACACACACACACTAAAGTCAGTAAAGTCATACCATCCCGATGTTCATAATACGTTTTACACAATCAACCAAAAATATATGTACAATCCATAATTATTCGTAGAAATGTATTCAAATCTTTTGGATGATGACCCTTTGACAGAACAGGGAAGAAAACATCCAAGGTCAGCATTATTTAATTTCTGTAACTTTCCAAAACCAACCATCCAACACTGACACCCACTTCACACTGAAATACAGTATGTTAACACTTACTGTGCAGTTATTGGCATAATGCCCGGGTGGAAAGCATGATAGCAACAGAAGATGTGACATTAGTAAAGTAGATTATAGTTTTTATAATTTCTACAATTAGTGTTTGTTTATTTAGATATTTTCTTTATTTCATGTTTTTTTTATTTATTTAATATTGAACGCTTTGGGGTCCCATGTCTATATAAGTATTCAGCAGGATCTGAATACTTCTGATAACACTGTGAAGAATTAATAGAACTATACAGGCAGCACATACTGAGGTCATCTGCCTGACATTATGGCAGCATGTGTTGTTTGTGGTGTTGACTGGCCTTGTTGGACAGGAATGAAAAAGACTCCATACCTATGTTACTAGTGATGGCATCCAGTTCCCTGATAAAGGCCGGCAAGCTTTGTAGTTGTTCTTCTAGTTGTGCAAGAGCTGTTCTTCTTCTCTCCCAGTGTGCTGAGAGCATCACTATGTCCCCATCCACTGCCTAACAAACACACAGAGGGACACAGAGGACAGCTGCTGTAAATATGAGCTGCAACAACACAATCACCAGTAACAAACTCACTGTTCACTCATGTGCTATCCCATTTAAAGCTCTGCTTCTATAAACATAACAGCTGCTTCAAAATAATTAAAGCTTTCAACTAGCCAATGAGTGCAAGTCTTTTTCTTGTGAAGCAGCTAGAGTTTTCTGTAGTCTCACGGGAGCTTAGGTCACTGACATTAGCAACTGTTAACTCCTCCTGTGTGAAAGTCTGCCAAAAGATACTGATATTTTCCAGTGCTGGTTAAGGACTTCTTCGCTCTTTTAATTTAAACTGCTGCATACTTTCTAAATTAATCGATTAAGTATTTGGTCTATATGTAGGTGAAAAGTGAAAATTGCCTTTTGCAATTTTTTCAAAGTCCAAGGTAGCATCTTCACAGGTCTTGTTTTGTCTGACCAATAGTCCAAAGCAAAATCCGAAATTGTTGGCAATAAAATGTCTGTAGATTGACTAATTAATGAATCCTTTTAGCTCGACCTCATTTTTTAAAAAACTTGTGTGGAAGAGTGTCTATAAAATACCTCTCCATCACTTTACTGTAGCCTATGGAAAGCCAAACCTGGTATCGGACAGTGTTCTGTGAACCTTCTGCCACCACAAAACATTGTACATCTGTTGGTTTTCTGATATTCAAGAACCCACCCGCCCACCCCAAAAGACCCTTGCTTGTATAGTGTGAATCAATAATGGTATCTAAAGTGATGTTGTAGTATCTCTAACAGTGCAGAACAGAGAAGTAATGAGCCTACCTCGGCAGCCTGAGCACAGTCTTTAGTTCTTTTATGGAGCAGGAACCAACTCTCCTCATACCTACAAAAACGCATTTTATATACATAAACACACCCTCTAGATACATCAAAGCTGTTTGGAAATGAACTCTGTGTGTGTGTGTAGAGACCTGCAGAGTATCTCCAGTCCAGCACTGAATTGGGGAAGGCTTTCTTCAAACCTGAACAACAAACAGGACAATTACACAATGTTCGGGGGCAGCTGCATGATACTTAGTAGTGACACCTAGCGACTGAATACAATAGTGTCACTCAGTCTTAGACTGAATATTGTTAATAACTGTTTAGCAGAGATGGTATGACCAGGGGTTCAGAGTTGTGACCAAAGGGTCATCGGTGCCTGTCACAGCAGTATCCTGAGGTGGTGGACAGCAGCAGTGAATAAAGCAAAAACAACAAAAAAAAAGTTTTCTGCACACACCTGGGTCGCCTCCTGATTTTGGTGTCTCTTGATTTGTCTCCAAGGGTCTTGAAGCTGGTGGGTGAGAGGGAGGGAGAGATTTTTTTTTTTTTGGAGGGGGGGGGGGGGAGTGAAGAAATGTTCAGCCATAAGTTCAGAGGATGCACTATATAGCAACAGAATGTTAAACATATGGAACTTTTACCAAAGGTGCTGCTCAAGAAGATGGCAACGAGCTACCATGCAAGGCAATGGCTTCCCCATCAGGAGCAACAGGAGTTCAATGTGTTAATATACTACACATTGCATAAAGCATAAATACATGGGCAGCAAAATGAACATTAAGAGCAGCTGATTTGTGTCTTTGGATCCACACAGTGTCTGCTAAAATGTCCCTGAGACCCAACACACATTTTTCAGGTGAATTTGATTAAATATATAAATGATACTGATTAAAAAGGCACTTCATGTGAGCTCTAGACTAGTACATTGTAGGAAGGGGACTTTTAGAACTGCTGACAAAGACACGGGATGATTTGATATTCCATAGTGTTTTTAAGTTTCATTGGTGGTGACTGACACTGTCCTGCAGACAGCAGGTCCATGTATTCCCTGTCCTCTGGCAGTCCGCTCCCATCACATGACGGTCAGCTGAAAGCAACTCGCTCACTGTCAGCTAACTGTTAGCCAGCAGGTTAGGACCACAATACACCGAAACTCCACTTGGTTAAGTTGACAATTACATTGACAATAAATGTAACTAACTAGCTAACTACTTGCTTAAAATTCCGGAAGGGTAAAATGCCATTAGTTCAACGTTAAAGACACACAGAGGCAGGCTGGGGGCTGTAGTTAGTTAGCTAATGTTATAGCCACAACAGATGCTGATCAGCCTCGCGCAGGCCAGAGCGCTGACTGTCTGATCAGTGGCACAACATACACACTGTGCTACATGAACGGGTCTCACACACTTCTAGTTAAGCTAATCACATCAGGTTATCTGAGGTAACCTTAAGAGGTTTGCCACAGCTAAAGCAGGTTAACGTTAACCTGTCAAGAAGCAGACCTACCTAGTTGTGAAATCCTGCTGGACCATGTGAAGTCTTTCTCTGAAGTTTTCAAACATAATTGATCTCAGTTTCGGTTTTCCGGTGGTATTTTTCTCATCTAGAAGCACCAGGTTTAACCGTCTGTCCACACTGAGGACTGTCCCAACGTACTGACGCTAGGCCCTTTGCTCTGTAACACCGCCGTGCTGCTTGTGTCCCGCAGCTGCGCCGCGCAGGCAGCGCTTCTACTCCTCCAAGTCTGGACAACCTCCTGACTCCTAAATAGCGGGCTCTGACAGTCAGTGCAATACGTTATAGACGACCCAGGCCAGGGTAATGGCAGCTGTGGCAAAAAAAAACAAGAAGCATTTTACGTAGCATGAGAAAGTCTGCCTGAGAGGAAGAGCTGCCTGAAAGGCTGAATTCAGGGTAATAATCACGACGCCTTTTCTACTCCTGTATTTCGTCCAAAACCATACAATACAATACAACTTTATTAATGTTAATTAGCAATTTGATTTTGGGCATAAATAAAAACAGGGAGAAAACAGATATATCACAGACAGTTGATAATTTACAAGCAGAGGAGCTGTTTGGGACTGTGTAAAGTTGAAAGTGTAATTGCTATTACTAAAAGTCATAATAAATAATTAAAGAATAAGTATATAAGGAAGTAGTCCACATAGCAGATAGGCACTATCACATTTCATGTGACCTTCAGTTCCTTGTTCTCCAGCCACATGGCTTCTGGTATAAGTGATGCTCTGTGCCGGTTGGTAGGACACCTGTGGAGGCACAGGCGGCGCCTGAGAGGGAGCCGAGGGATCTGGAGCCGAGGTGTAGGACATGGGTACTGTCCCCCATGATGTCATGGGCATTTGCCTGGACCTGCTGCTCATGGAATCAGGCCAGTCTGACATTGCCTTCTCGTTGGCGTTGTCTGGTGGGGATTCAGATTCTGCTACCAGGTACTACTTCAAACTAGAAAAGGCAATTTCTGAAGAAATTGCGGTGTGAATGCTGGCTGCTGAAGGACTGACGCTAAACCGGATTGCTGAAGTTTAGCAAAAGAAAGTTGAATAATATCATCAATGTATGAAAGATGTGGAATAGTTTAAGGTTTGTTGAAAGGTTGGCAGTAAACTGGATTGCTGGCTTTAATTTGCTTGAAGCAGCTGAAGAGAGTATGAATTAGTAAGAAAAGTGGGAAATGGTCTAAATATTATGAACGGGAGTAAAAAGTTGAATAAAAGTGAGAATGTATGAAAGACGTGCAAAATGTTCTGGTTTGAATTGAGTTTACACCTGTAAGTATGAATGAGCAGATTAGACTTGAAAAATCATTGAAAAAGGCTAAAGTGTGTAGTGTGTGTAGTTTGTATAGCAGTGTGTGTGTAGTTTGTGTAGTATAGTATGTGTAGTGTGTGTAGTATAGTAGGTGTTGTGTGAGTAGTGTGTGTAGTTTGTGTAGTATAGTATGTCCTGTATGTGTAGTGTGTAGTATGTAATGTGTAGTGTGTGTAGTTTTTGTAGTATAGTTTGTCCTGTATGTGTAGTGTGTGTAGTTTGTGTAGTATAGTTTGTGTAGTGTGTGTATTTTTTGTAGTATATGTGTAATGTGTGTAGTTTGTGTAGTATAGTATGTCATGTATGTGTAGTGTGTTGTATAAAATGTGTAGTATGTGTAGTGTGTGTAGTTTGTGAAGTGTGTGTAGTTTGTGAAGTGTGTCTGTGTCAAACTATGAGTCCTCAAGTGACAAGTGAAATCATGTATGAGGAGAGAAAATTGTGGTACTGGGAGTAAGCTGAGTAGACATTTTTTGAGATGAATTTCAATCTCCTCCCCACTCTACAAGTTAGGTCCTCCACTCTAGCTTTGAACATTCTACACACACACACTCATGTAAAAATGTCAGAAGGGCTGAAAAGTTCATGAATTTTGAAACGCGATTGAGTAAAAAGGATGAATGATATGAAAGAGTTGAATTAATGCCAGAAAGTCCCAAGTATTGTGGACGTTTTAATGTTGGAATGACGTTTCTATGTAAACGTATGAAGGATTTGGAAGACGTTGGAAATGAGTAGTTTTGAATGTTTTTCTCAAAGACTTTCATTATAACTAAGTTTTAAACAAAGTTGATTGTTTTAGTATTAATGGGATTTGAATGTTGAATAATACCTTGAATGTACGAAAGATGAGGAACTTTTAGAAGTTTGAATGGAGTTTGTAGCTGAAAGTATGAATGAGTAGAGAAGAGTTGAATAGGCATGAAAAAGTGGGAAAATATGGAAATTTTGAACTTTCCGTCCATTCATTTCAATAAGGAAAATTTCCCGGAAAACCTGGAATATTTCGGAAAGTATGAAGGTTATGAAAAAGTTGAATACAAGCCATCGATTCCTAATTGAGCTCAATGTTTTGATGTTTGTATGAAGTTTCTACATTGAAAAGAGCGTCAGAAAAACGCGGCAGAATAATGGTAAAGATTTGAATAACATATGCTGTGCTTTCAGCATTCACACCAACTAGGACCATCCCTGAAGTGTTTTAGGTCCGTTGCAGACCTAAAACCCACCTTTTCAGACCACACCCTTAACACACCCTTAACACCCAATACTAAAAGTAATTTCTGAAAAAGAAAATAAAAACCACACAAACTTTTGGCAGTTTATTTAGGACTTCCAACTTTGGATGACATCAAGTTTTTTTTATTAATTTTTTTTAGTTTGAATGCATTTACTATGGAAGCCCATTTGCGCCACTGTGAAGAAAAAAATAACGATCCTGTAAGTTACAGGATTTTTATTTTTTTCTTCACAGTGGCGCAAATGGGCTTCATAATTTACTGTAAGTACAAACACAAAATAATTAAATTATTATTATTATACGGCACAGCCAAAATGATGAAACACTATGAAGAATGTCAACAAACCAAAATAAAAACCAATCTCTTTACACATTTTAAGATGTACAAACATCCCCTGGACCAATGGAGTAACAGAAAGCAATGTCCCACTAAGGCACCTGCTGCTGAACACACCCATTCTGTATCACCATAACACAACATGGTCGCTCGCACTTCAGGCAAACATGCAGCAGTCAATATCTGCCATCAATCATTTACATGCTGAGGACATAGAATACACTGCTAAAATGAGAAAAGTTTTTGTAAAGTGCTCTATAAATAAAGATTATTATATAACTGACTACACATACAATGTACTAGTAGTATCTAGGGCTGTTTAATGTTAACTAAACAAGTACACAATCTCTAGCTAAAGCGTTTTTTTTGTCCTGTTTCCGTTTCAGCTGAAATGATGACTTAAATGATAATGTTCATATCCAAGTATGACTTTGTGAGTGCTTTGTTACCACCACAGGAAATAAATAAAGCCATAAGGTGCAAGCATGATAAATGGTATAAGACAGTGCTTAATTTTTTCCCGAGCGAAATTATTGTGCAGAAGTTGCAATACAAAGTAGGAAGAGTAAAAATATAAATAATAAAAAATATATAGTAATAAAGAATATCAGTAAGGTGCAAACCCAAATTAAATGTAACCTAATGTATGTTAATGGTGAGTATCATAAATGAACATGTAAACTAGTTAACAGTAAGGATTTGTTCTAATTTATGTCCAGACAAAGATAACTAATGTATGAGAGCACACCTGCATGCAAGTAACATGACTGTGCACTTGCACTATACTTATTGGTACTGTACATACATATTCTACTGCCCAGACTCCACCAGTGTACTTACCTGGTTTCTTACTGTTTACAACATCCTATATATTTATTACTACAGTTTATACCTGCATACATCATGGTATACATGTTTATTTACCTGCCCAAAGTGATGCACAACACATCTAGAATATTTCCATTTGATAGAATGGTGGGGGGGTCTGGGGTTTGAATATTTTACTCACATTGTCTACAAATCACTCTATATTTGGTCTGTAGAGTGCACTTTACTTTCCACAACTTTGTTTTATAGTGCCCTTAAAAATTCACAATGGAATAAAAAATATATAGTCCATAGTATGTACAGTGAGTATGTTAGTGATGATGCATAATGATGATGATTCATAAATGTTTCAGAAGTATCTGAAATCTCTTTTCACTGCTCACTAAAGTGTAGACTACTGAATGTTATTATGCTGTGGATAGTTCATGAGTGAATGAGTAAAATCACTTTATTTTAAACACAGCACCAATGTTAACATCATCAAACATCAGCTTCAATGAAGAACTGAAACAACCTTATGGGATATACAGTATGTGACTGTCAGACAGAGGGAGAAAACGGGGTTTCAAAAGGAACATACCAGTCCCAACATTTCTGACAAAACGTTTTGCAGTCTTGATGTTTTCTTTGATGGTTTTACACAACTCAAGCAAGGTTCAAGCGCCTGTGAAATATAATCATACTGTCAGGAGGTGAATGGAAATACACACAAAAATCTAAAAGAAGCAAGGTTTTGCGAAATCCTTAATAAAACTCGGTGTGTTAAGGGTTAGGGCTAGCATTGTCAGGATGGTATTTTCTTTGCTCGACACTTAGTGCAATTTGTGGAAATAGCCTTAGTTTAAATTAGGTAAATGCATCTGGCAGATAAATATACAATGGGATTTTATTGCAAATTCTCATTCAAATAATTCACATTTATACAGACTTTTTACAGTTACCTTAGATGTCACTGCACAAATATTCTTCTTCACTCTTTTCATGTGTTAAATCTTATCATATTCCCTTGGGGCTGAAAGGAGTTTGCTCATCTTATCAAAAAGCTATGAATACATAATGACAGACAGAGATATAACCAAACAATTAATTACCAGCAACTTTGATAACACTTAAAAGTTGTGTTAACTAGCATGAGATAACCTTAACTCATAGTCGAGAATAAGGGGCATGGATTCATGTGTTTTTGTTATGACCTATTTTTCTTAGCAGGAGAAGTCTTCCACCAATTAAATGGCTGTTGAGAAAAAAACATGAAAAGCTGGAGACTTGTCCCCATGAAAAGTCAGAATCTGCGTGGAGCATTCTATTGCACATTTTTACACTTAAATTCCTTTTTAAGACAGCTAAATGAATGATGGGAGATGCTCAATAAAGTGGTGCGCTACATTTGTTTTTCTTGAACTTGAAACCACTGCCTTTGTGTCCCTGATGAAACCCAGCACATTGTAGGCTGTAAGATACTGCGTATCCATTCAATGATTTTCCTTCAAAGGCCATTTAGTCAACATGTGCACCACAGTAATAAAAGTGTTACAGTAAATGTTAAAAAAGAATGGCTGAAGCTCATTTTTTGTGTGGCTCCACCCACATAAGATGTTACGATCCTCAATGAAACACCCCTTGTTGGAATATTTGACTGACAACAAGTGAGTTGTTCAATAAACTGGTAATCACAAGTCATGCACAGTTTAAATCCTGTATCAGGAAGCCAGACTGTCCAACTGTCTACGGCCATTTTTCTGTTTGTTTCTGTTAGTCTGGGGCTACTTAGCATTGTGTGCCGACCAGATGGCCAGCTCCGTAATGAATGATCAATGATGAGTTCATAAAGGGTACTTTTTCAAAATACCAACCAAGAGAAAATTGCTGATACTTAAAACTTTTGTAAAACCCAAAGACAACTGACCAAGGAAGCATTTGCCATCATCTGTAGTGTTTTAAAGTAACTACATCAAACCTGAAGTGTTTAGTATATGACAGTGTCATGGCAATGAAGAAGCAAAATTTAATGGCATAGTATTGTGGAACTAACTATTCAGTCATTGCTTCACATTGACATGAGTGCAAAGAGCTTTTACTTTACACTGAAAGTGAAATCTATTAATAAATGATCAATATCTTTTTAAGTGAGGTGTAGTGAGTGCAGTTTTCTGCACTCCTTTTACAAACCATACACTAACATGAATAAATAATGTCAGTACATGGTTTATTAATGTTCC
The DNA here is from genome assembly GCA_031216445.1 of Lateolabrax maculatus. Lineage (NCBI taxonomy): Eukaryota > Metazoa > Chordata > Actinopteri > Acropomatiformes > Lateolabracidae > Lateolabrax > Lateolabrax maculatus. The sequence goes on from CM062199.1 coordinate 25,907,001, forward strand.
AGAGCTGAGAAGGGTATGAATAGTAATTCACGCCCTTATTCGTAACTTAGTTTGATATGTGTTGGCCATAAATAAACACACCCCTCCACCAAAGTCAGTAATTTTAAATCCTACACTGGGTTTTACTGTGAGGAAATGTGCAATATTAAATAATGTGCTGACTCGTTTTATTTAATATGGCCATTACCACTCTTCTATTCAACCTCCCCAATATCAGCTTATGAGTAAGCTAACAGCAGATGATAGCACCTGATAGCACCTGATGTGCTCCTGACATTTTAATAATATCCACGATATCTAGTGTGGGGACTCCTACAGACATTTATCATACAGCATGATGGCCACATTAACAGTGAAGGTCAAACCACATCACCACCTTTTGTTGAGTCGTTCATATGCCACATGTCAATACGTGTCCCCTGCATACACTTACACACACCCACACACACACCAAGTCTGGTTTTTTTCCCTTTGTGTGTCTAGTGAAGCATAAACAGAAGCTTGCTAATGGTACGTGTTGTATGGGCATAAAAGGCTTCAGTGGTAGAGGAGAATAAAATAAATCAATAATCAGTAAATAAAACCACCAGTTCTGCTCTTGTATACTTTACATGTAACCTACTTGAAAACTATTTTTGTCCAGTGAACAGACACAGGTTGGTGAAGACAGTTTGGCTGGTGACTGTGCAGCTGGTTTTACACAGACCACTGGTTCTGGTGGCCAGAATGGAGGTCAGGATCAGTGTGGATGGATGTTTCTGTTGTGCTTATGTGCTTCGTCTTAAAAGGATAGATTCACATTGTTTCCAATCATTTCTTTCACACTACTCACATTCCCATATGTACATTGATACAGGTCTTGCTATCTGTAATCATTCCTCCTGTTCGTACTGGCCATTAAAATAATCTTTCCTAATGCAAATTCAATGCAAGAGATGGGGGGGAAAATCAACAGTCCTTGTACTGTACAAAAATACATTACAAAGTTTATTTTAAGTTAGTACGGGGCTTGGGGCAAAGTTACAGCCTTTCTTCTCCCTTTTTGAAATTTCATACTAAAAGACTGTATCTTTGGAAGACACTTTATTTGACTAAGACTGCTGAAGCCTCATATTAACTTTGTCAGTCAGATTCGGAAGAAAAAGGCCAAATTTTGTACAAATAAGGATATATTCAAGTGATTTGTCTAGCTTTGACTGCTGAAGTCTCATATTAACTTCAGCTAAACTTTGGAAGGTTTTTTTTTTTACATGAAACTGTGAATTTTGTCCCCCATACCCTACACATAAAATTAATTTAGAAAGGTATCTTTTAATGGACAGTATAAATGGGACGAACATCATCATTCATATGAGCATGTGACTATTGTTTTAAAATGTAAACCTATCCTTAAATCCTGGTGAGGATTTTAGGTGAGAAACCCTTAGGACTTCATGTTATCGATCTAGACAACCTTGAGCAGATTATTCCAGTTGAAATGGCAGTACTGTATTGTAACCTGACTGCGAAAAGCCCCAGAGCACTGGCATGTAGCTGTATGCATGACCTACTGAAACTGTTCAACGGACTGACTCAAGTTAAACTATGTGCTGTGATAAAACCAGTGCCTTTACCATGTGAATATAATAATACAAAAAAAGAATCCAGTAGCTTTGTCAGATACAGCATCTGAAATAAGTGATTTTTCACTATACAGTCCACTATACAACATATCTTCCAATTATCTTTTTACTTAAAATTAAAATGATCCCATAATCATTGAAAAATGTAGAGAACAGTACAACAGTCACTACGTCACTATCCAACCAACCAACAGCCATCATCATGCACTGCCTGTGATCAGCAGTATCCAATGCTGTTTGAAATGTTTTGCTAATTGTCTTCAACATTAATTCTCAATCTAGTGAATAGTGAACTGATGAAGGTGAACATTAGCGCTTCGGAAGGATTCTAGGGCTGGTCCTGGTCTTAATGGCTGAGGTAGTAGGCTTGATCTGGGTAAGGCCTTTGGAAGTGCTAGAATAGCTACTGACAGGTGTACTGTCCTTAGTCGACTCCTCTGCGGTGCCTTTGGAAGAGTCTTTTGCAGCACCTTTGGAATTATGGATAAAGTAACTGCTGGTTGGTGAAGTACACTTGGTAATATCCTTGCTAGTACATTTGTTAGTACCTTTAGTGGTGTGTTTGGCAGAATAACTGGCTGGTGGGTCAGTGTGTACGAGTCTAGATGTCACTGAGTTGATAGCAGCTTTAGTAACAGTAGTCCTAGCAGTAGCAGCTCTGGCAAAAGTCCTAGAATGAGTAGTCCTGGTGATCGGCTTAAGGATTGTGGATGGAGCAGACTGATTTCTCTGGAACCTTTTTTCTCTCACACGTCTACATATGATCTCACTGACAGGATTGAGGTCATAGTTTGTGATGCCATTGGTAAAGTTGACCCTTTCTTGAGAGGGCTCCAGAGCGCTTAACTTTCCGATATTTACCATCCCCTGTTGGTCTTCATTAATACAACTGCCCCTCTCTAGTTCCATCTCTGAAACATGGCCACATCCGTCTTGTCTAAGTTCTTTATCATGGCTACCAGTGATTTTATCCATATGGCTCGCAAGCTCCTCTCTAAAATCTTTATCACAGTCAGCGTCCTTCTGTGGGATCTTATCAATATGGCTGTTACTTTCTGATGGAACAGTGGCACCTTTGTTGTCCAAAATAACCCGATTGATAGGTGAAGGGCTGGGGTCTGGTGGGAGACCTCTCCTCCTTCTGGACAACCTCAGGACCCCAGGGTTCTCACTTAGCTGTCTGATGACTGAGCCATTACTCAATGGTATTTGAGCTGAAGACCTGCTTGAATTTCTTCCTGAGTTCTGGAGACTACTGAAGGTCTTGCTATAGTAGTTGGAAACTGTTCGGTGGTGGACAGAGAGGTGCTGATTGCGAGGCAGCTCTTGGTTGCTGTGCCGGGAGAAGTGTTTGTTGTTGATTTCCTGGGGTCTGCTTTGGGGGTGGCCTCTCGATTTACATGTACTGCTCGGCCTTGTGCAGAGTCTGTTGCTAACCCCTGTGCTAGGCTTTAAGGGAGGGACTGACCTGACATAGGAGGCTCTTTGTTCAGAGAATCCAGTAGCCATGGCAACCTGGAACAAAAAGATCATGATGGCTTGTGTTAAAGTCTGGGACTAATTACATGAGCAGAAAAAAGTTAGGAGCACGATCAAAGATGGGCGTGAATTAAGCGTCCAGTTTGCTTCTTCAGAGGCGCTTGTCGGATGGCCGAATAGCTTCGGAAACCCCTCCGCCTTGACAATATGACACACAACTACTTCACGCCTTGATTGACCAGGTGTGCAGAGGTGAGAAAGGAAACAGGGTTTGAATTTTCTCTTAAATATTTTTCATTCTTGACAAAACTATTTCTGTCACTTTGATAACATGCATATTTAAACAGTATCGTGTCTGCCCCCTCTCTATGGCCACCGGCTTTTCACTCCCAATCGACAGCTGGTGGAAGTAACACATCAATAAACATAGCAATGTGTCAGCAAAAGGCCTATATCCTTATAAAAATAACCACAGAAGGGGATAAAACTCCCACAATTAAACAAAATAGCCAACAATGAATACAAATATTGGCTATATGGACATAGCGGGGGTGCAACAGTCATTAAGAAGCTACAGAAATTAAATACCCTAACATTTCTTATACAATCAACTGCAGAAAAAACACATAGGGCCCTATTTTAATCACATAGTACAAAAGCCAGTGCAAAGCAGTCTGCTGTTTTGGTTCATACATGTGTGCAGCAGTGCAAAGCAGGGGCTGGTTGAAGTGGATTATAGATCAGAGGGTGGTGTGTTTAATAAATACACTCTCATTGTAGTTCTCAGTGATGAGATACCACACAGATGGTATGTTGGTAAAGGCTATTTTCTAAGTTTGGAAAACACCAAACTTTCAGAGTTACTTGCCCTGGTCATTTTGCTGGTAATAGGGTCCATTGATTTATAATCTATAAACACCACATTAAAGAAAAGAAAGCCTGCACAGTTTTTGTTTACACTGGATGCTAACCTTGATCATGACCTATAATGCTGTCATCCTTCGTTTTTTTGCATTGTTGTACATGTTTTGTACTGTGCACAAAGTATTAATGGACTCCTCAGGCCCCAGGCCCCAGGCCCAGTTGTTTGCCTGCACCCTCTGCTGGTACCTCTGCCAGCGGTAAAATACAATCAGCGGATCTGTATGTGTATCAGTGTCATCATTGATCATACAAACAGACACCTTTCAGATAGAGAAGCTTGTAGAAAGGATGACCAGACCTTGTTAGTCCTCCTGACCTGTAGGGAGAGCTGGCGGGGTCTCAGGAGGTGTCTCTCGGCTCCCTCTCTCCTGTCCTCCTCTCTCCCCTCTCTCCTCCTTCTCCTCTGCTGTTCCTCCTCTCTCCTCTCTCTATCCCTCCTCCTCTCGGCCCGGGCAGTTAGAGGGCAAAAGGAGCTGACCGCTTCAGGGCCTCCACTCCCTCTAAGAGACCTAGAGTCCCGCTGCACTGTAGGACAACAAGACAGATACAGAAGCACAAAGACAGTGTGAGACAGACAGAGAGGCAGAAAAATAGATTCATTCACCTAAGAGAACATTCGTGAGAGAGGAAAAATTCGCCCCCCCCCCCAGAATTCCACTCGTCACAGGCTCATACACAGACAGGTCAGTAGAAGAGTACCTGTTCTACTAAAAATGCTCCTGTTTTTCCCCTCAGCTGCAGTCCTGTGATTGGTAGAAAGACCGGAAGTGAGATGCTGAGCGCCAGCTGGCTCCTTGGCCCGTCCATTCGCTAAGAAGGCCATGTTGCTGGGTAATGCTGCTGTACCTGAAGTGAAAGAGAAAATGCCATTCATTGATTTTGATGAGTGTGTGAAATTATTTCCAGATGCACTGACAAGAAATAACAGAAAATATGGACCTTTTATTTTTCTACACACATTTAAACAAATACATTTTGTCTCAAAACAACAGTTTTCAGTTGATCATCATTTCAAGTGTTATTTGAAAAAAAAAAAAAGTAATTTTGTGAGAATACACATTTAATTTAATGGGTGGCCATTACCAAACTTAATTTTGCTCCCTGTGTGTAGGTATAGAGTATAGTATACAGTATGGCCCCTAGAAATTTCACAGACAATATTAACCAACTCAAGCCATTGTTTTTCGTTATAGTGGAATGACACCTCACTAACTTGCTTGCTGCTACACTCAAAGGTTTGAAATTATTTGAGCCCCGTTTTTACTTCATCTTCCAGACCTGGCCTGACAGGTTGTGACTGGACCCCAGTGCCTACATCACTCAGCCTGCTCTACAGCATACAGTATATACTATCACAAACCTGCTTATTCAACTCACCACTGTAAAGCAGGCCCTAACCTAGAGTTTTCAAGCTGACACTATGCCAAGATACAATATATATCTCCATATATTTTCACTAAACCAAGATATCGGTTTGATTTAACCCTTTGTTGCATATGATCACACGAGTGTGTGTAATTGAATGCTAACTTACGTGTGAAGGGGTAAAAACCACAACCAAGTAAACCTACAATTTTAACAAAAGTCTTAATTTACTCAGGCAAGACCACTGCACACAGCATATCTATTATTTTAGTTAGTTAGCTTTTCTTTGCCTTTTCAGCATACATGGAAAACAATAACATTCCGGCACGGTAAAATCACATGATTGGATGAATTCCCACTACATGATGAGAGCTTTCTTATCTCCTTCAGCGTAGGATACACTCGACCATCCTTTGCAAAAAGAAAGGAGATAATTGCCATCCCACAATTCCTTGCAGCAGCAACATTTAAAGCGATGCACCATCTGGCCGTTCATGAAAACAAACTATCAACATGACCAACAAGGGAGGCCGATCATCATGTAAGTTATCGTTGCTTATTAAGCATTTTCAATCTTATGTCATAACTTGCTAATATGCTTATAAATTTTGAACTTTCAACAATATGTTAAACCCATAGTTGAACTATGAACATAATACTACTTTTGTACAATGATCAAAGTTAATGTGACGTAACCTATGCTTATTTTACATGAGTTATTTCTTTATTTTGAGCGTGTTGTAGATGTTATAATGCTAATAACATGACATTTCTGCTGTACATGCAACATAATGTATGTTCTTTACTATGACGCACATTGACATTTTCTCACACCTTGCTGTACCTGCGGGTAAAGATAGTACAGGTAGAACCCCAATGCCAAGTGACTGACCTTGTGTGAAAATATAGAAGCTAAATATAATGACCACACAGATGAAAAAGGAGTCTAGCAGTAATGGAGCATATGTAGGCTATAAATGCCAGACACAGCCAGACCACGTTGTCCTATTTACTTAATACTTCCATTTACATTCAGACACTCTACATTTATTATATAGAATAGTTAGACCAGTGGAAAGCCCCTTTACCACTGCTTTTACAGAGTTAATGATTCTAGTGTTTCTTAGGCAGAAAGATCCACTGTAGTAAATGTGACACTGTATGAAAGAAATGGCAAGTTCTTGATTTATTAATGTGCAAACAAAAATATACAAGAACATTTCTTAAATGAATCATTTTTGAACTTACTGATCCATTATCATTGTGTAAGGCAAAACATAACAGCTATATTCTACATAGGAGCCCATTAGATATGCAGGAACAATTAAGTTATGGTATGTTCAACACAAGCATGCTGTGAGATCTATGTTCAAAACCCATATGAGCATCCTCTTACCATTTGTATACACAATGCCATGAGCCTCCGCAGTCGTGCCTTCCTCCTGTGATTGTCTCTTCGGTTGCGCTGTAAGGTGAGCCTCACACCAGCAGCAAGCTTCACATTTCCCATTTTGCCCTATAACTCTGATACTCCCAAGCTGAACCTTTGCAGACCACTAACTGAAGATAGGCTCATCGGGATATATACTACTCAGCTGGGTAGACGTGTTATTGAGTGCAGTAGTGTTGGGCCCTTAAATTATGTGATGGTAATATCTTTATATTACACATCCACAGCCTGTATCAGTCAAAGAACAATGAAGTCAACATTTCAAGGTTTACTAAGTTGTGTGGCGGTTCTTAAGTGGATATATGCAAAGACTTATAATAAAATCATAATCAGCATACTAACCATAACATAGAAGTCTGACTTTCAAGAAAAAGGGATATAAGATGTTTTTAGCCAGATGTTTTCATTCAACATATTTTAAACTAGGATGATGATATGTACAGAAGAACATTTGTAGGCCTAATAACTTGTGCCTATCTTGCATAGATTTAACAAATATTTTTATACAATCATACTACTTTGGATTCATGTAGAAATAAATGAGTGACAGAGGGTGAGCGTGAACAACCAGTCTCAATGTGACAACCATTTTGTTTCACTTTTATGACTGGTAATCTATATTCTTTTTTTTATATTTCAGTTCCAACCTTGGTAATGAAGTAGAATTTTTCTCCAGGTTGTCCATGCTTATATAGTCTGCATGAAACAACATGGTATGAAAGCAAGCGGTGATGTATCCAAGATATGCTTTGAGTAGTCCATCTTCAGAACTTTGTAGTGTCACCACGGCAGACCCACATCAATAACATCCGCTGTCGCTTCATTACGTAGCCTAGTGTAAGTGCAGTTGGATTCTCTTAGCACTGTCTTTTCACGAGTCCCCATGAATTCTCCTTCACATCTCTTGACGTTTTCATTGAGGTCCAGGAAAAGGGTTTAGGAAAAGACATAGAATGTAATTTCTTTGACTATTCGCCCGCAGCCCACATGTGTCTGATGTTTAGGACATGGACGTACAGAGGAACCTCTGTCTGACCCCTTCCCAGCATAGACCATGGATGTGTTTAGCGCTGTGTACGGCCCAGCTCTTACTGCCAAAAAGGCCAACATATGGTCCGCACAGGACAGGAGACGAGAGAGCCCCCACTTTACCACATACAACTACCATCGCTCACCAACACCCCCCAGGGAAATGTCAGGGAAAGCAGGAGGAGATACAGAATGGCTGCCACCAAGAACTGTGGGATTGGCATGCAGCTAAATTCATTTGTGTTTTTTTCTTTATTCAGCTGTGCTGCCCGAGAGTGCAAACTGTCTTTCATAAAACCAGGGTTGTAACAAAACCCTTTTTCACTGAGCTTTGAAAGCACATTAAATAACACTTCAGCTGATCAAGAGCATCTGTGTTTGTAGCTTACCTCTCAAACAGAGAAACGTCAGGAAGTCCTCAGTCTTGGGTCGACGTCTGGTCAGACAGGTGACTACAGCCAGGTTGTGGGTGTGGTTACCTCTTGCTGATGTCATCAACACTTGTGGTCCCGGAGAGCTGGGAGGGGACTGGGCAAACTTCCTCTGTGCTTGCAGCCTTGGTCTACACTCGCACACGCACACACACACACACACACACACACACACACACACACACACACACAGTGTTCAATTCAATTCGGTTCAACAACACTACAAACAGTAGTAGTACACTACATCCCCCGAAAGTGATCATAAAATTGAATCAACACTGTGGAAAAGGCTAAGCTAATGGACTGTATTACTGTTAGGAGTGTGTAATAGCATAGTATGCCTTCAGTGTAACTCTTTGGCTTTATTGTTAAGTTTGCAGTGTGGTAGTGTGCAGTATTACTAATATATTAATCTACCAAACACATCGCAGGTCTGCTCAGTAATTAACAAACACATGCACAGAACATGTAGCTCAGCAGCCACCTGAAGCATGACTCCACTTTGTCCATAACTGAATGCATCAGCCCCTACTACAGTGGGCAGCTTTGGGTCAAAATACTGGAGCACAGGTGCAGAGGGTATCAATATTTTCCCCTTCCTGAAGGCTCCTTCCAACAGCGACCACCAGATCCATGCCACACTACATTTCAACCGCACATTAGGAGGGTGAAAGGCCTATGTGTATTATTTTATTTTATTTTTTATTTTATTTTATTTATTTATTTACCCACCAAGGTGCAACCAGGTGGGTGGAGTTGCACAGTTGAGGTTTGGAAGATCAGGAACCACAATGCAATCTGGGTACTCATTTTGGCATGAAATTCCTCTTATAGCTTGTCTACACCAACTGCATAATGTAAGCGGCACAAGCTGCAATCCTTTCAGCGTCTCACCAGATCTACTCAGCTAGAGTACTGCAGTGTACTCCGACGCAATGTGGAATATAAATGAAAAATATGCTTAGGGTTGCAGCTATGCACATAAAGTGTGAGCTGTTACCAGCCAGTGAAGACAGCTGTACTGATTTTTATTTTTAAAACATGTCTGAAATGTGGGTTAGACAGCAGTCATTGTATATCCAAGCACAAAAGTCATTTATCAAGGCTTTGGTTGACACAGGTGTGTACACAGACCTCTCCACTGAGTTTGGCAAGGATGAACCCAGTTTAGTTCATTCATCAGAGAATTTACTCTGCTTGATTTGCATGTAACATGATTAATCCTCTACACTACCAGAATCAGACTTAATTTTGGTGTGTGGATGTGTTATGTTCTATGTGTGTGTAGCTTATAGGGACTAGAACTTTCCTTTCATTGTGTAACCCTGTGTTGTGAATGACAAATTACCTTCATGCCACACAGTATCCTAGTGTCTGATCTGGATTGTGCTATAGCATGTTCAGGTGTCTCAAAACCAGGATACGGTGCTCACATGCACAAACATATAACCAGGATACTCCAAAACCCTCAAAACCAGTATAATGATGTTCATGTAAACAAACACATTCATACTGCGTGCTTCAGTGAAAATCAGTTCAGATCAGCTTTAAGGGTGAGTACTGGAGTCTTGTTGCCAATGTGGGGCAGGTGGCAGCACAGTACAGCTTTTCGCAAATTAGCACGCACGCGTGCGCACACACACACACACACACACACACACACACACAAGAGCAGCTGACCTCTTGCTGGCAGGGTCCTCCTTGTCATGATGGATGCTAGAAGGGCGGCGCTGTTGTAAGGACCAGCTCCAGCTCGGACTAGCCGACAGGAGGGACTGACACTTGCTGATGCCGTTAACCAGGGAGCCTTAAGAGAATGGTTACAACTTTAGTTACTTACTTACATGAAGTAGTTTCACTACTTTGAGATCTACACATAAAATGTCATATAAAACAGAGCGACATGATCAAAACTACAACAAAAAACGTAAATGACGTTCTACAAATAGTTTGTATTTTAAACAATGTTAATAAATAATACTGGATATGTTCTGTGACAGGTGGGACAAGAAAGATGAGCCTGATGTCAGCTAAAACATGGAACCAATAATAAAGCTTTCTTTCATGGTCACTTCAAATAAACCCAAAAAAAGGTTTTAGGTTTGCCCCGGTATTTGCCCCAAATACATGTTGGTTACAGCTGTGAGAGTTTATTAAACACAAGCAGTCAGACGATTAGACGGGTTGGAAACAAACTTATTCAAGAGAGAATTTTTTTTAAACTGACATTCTGTACTTTATGTAGCTGTATACACAGTTTTCCTGTGCAATAAAGGATTCTTAGCGACATTCTGGGTGTGCTCCCTTTCAGTTTGATCTCCAAATAAAGCGTTTCAGATAATCTGGATAAACTGTTGGCTTCTTTCCAACCTGTCTGACTGCTAATTTTTTTTACTTCCACAGTAGCGTCTGTACTACTGAATAACTAACAGCACAGTCACACCTGTGACTAAGACAGAAGAGAAAAAAGTATTGATGGTACTGACCACTGAGGCTTGTGGGAGTTTGTGACCTCAGTGTCCTGGCCGGGACAGGAGTGTTCAGCAGTGTCTGTGTGTTTTCAGGTGTCCAGGTGTTTTTCACTGAGTGTCTGTGCTGAGTATTGTGTGTGTGTTTTGCAGTTTCTATGCATTTGGAGTTTAGCAGCGAAGTTGTATTTTGGGTTTTATGCGAGCGTAGTGTCCTGGTTGACACAGAATTCTTCTGGAACATGTGTGTATTTTCTTGTAGGTGTATGTTCTTTACAGTGTGTGTAACTTTCCCTGTACATACTTTTGGTTGTGTTTGCATGTTCTGTAGTGTGTTGGTACATTTATTTTTTGGTGTGTGTGAATCCTGAGACAATGTTTTTTGCCCTTTGTTGGTATGTTCATGAGGGCGCGTGTGTTTTGAAATGTGGATATTTTGTGCACTGTGTGTGTTTTTCTGTGTGTGTGTGTTTTGCGGTCTGTGCGTGACTATTTGTGGCACATGCACACTGTGTCTTGTGCGTGTGTTTTTCTTTGTGTGTGTGTTGGCTAGTGTCTGTGTCTTTCGCGAGAGTGTGTTTTTCGACGTACGTTTGTGTGCACGCGTGTGAATATGCGAATGTTTGTGTGTGGCGCGGTGTGTGTCTCTGAATTCCCTGAGGGACAGGAAAAGAACTTTGCGGACCAGACGTTCTTCACACCATGGCATTCCGTCACTGATGTCCTGCAGGGTCACAGACACAAACACCATCAACTTTGCTCATACTACCAGCTGAGGATGATTTCTCCTCCAATTACATGAATTCCATCAAACACGATCATACTACATTAAAATGTCAATTTGAGAATAAAAAGAGAAAAATAAAGGACTAAAGTATCTACACAGTTGATCCCTCCAAGAATACACCAACCTCATCGGGGAGTGCTTATAAAAAACTAAAAGCTTCAAACAAAGTGCCTGTCAGGGCATCTAACATCCTCTCAAAACAAAAACTAACTTGCAACAATCACACCCACTTTATGCAATGACTGGTCAGGTTTTACTAGGTGTGAAATTAGGCGGGTTTGAACGTCTCATGTGTTCTCTATTTTCATCCTTCACACAACTACTTCCATCAATTTTCTTATGAAAAACTGAGATCAACGCTATGAATGCCTTTGAGGAGATACAGTGCATTTGAAGGGATTTGTCGCATTGCTAAGCAGACAACAAAGACACACTAAAGACTCTGGGAGAGAGGTTAGGGATGCAGCCGAGAGAAGGCTGTGACAGCAGGATTTTCCCCTTGCCATTCAGAACAGACAGAAACACTTTTGAATTCAGACTTGGTTGGACTAGTACCTGGTCAATCCCAACCATACTGAACCTTTAGCCCTGAGGGGGCCATCGGGGGGATGGTGGAAGCGGGTTGAGGCTTATGATATGAGCAATAGCAACAAGTCTTTTTATAAAGATGTGTCCATTACATAGTTTGTCTGCCGAGAGCAATGACAAGTTTATTTTTAACCACTTTTTAGCAGCAAAGCTCTAGGTGATGTCGGGCCACGATTACCATGGTAAACATTACCTGCTACAACAGCATGTTAATATCATTGTGAGGATGCTAACATTACCATTTTTATCTCTAAGCACTGCTGTACCTAATCCCAGACTGGACTTCAGATCACAGGGCTGACAGATAGAGACAGGCAACCATTTACGCTCACATACACACCTACGGGCCATTCAGAGCCAATTAACCTTTGGACAGTCGGAGGAAACTAGAGCACCTGGAGAAAACCCACACAGGCAGGAAGAACATGCAAACTCCACACAGAAAGGCCCCAGTCCTAGAATCTTCTGATGACCACTGCGCCACCATGTCGTGCCGAATACCCATAACGGTTCAATTGTGGCATCAGTCTAGCTCTATCTAGACTGAGACACTCAGCCACTTCACGCATCTTGGACAAATCAAGATAGTTAAATGTGAATGCAACCAAGAAGCATTAGATGGACTGCAATCATACAAGAAATGGAACAGATGTATATCTATGTAAGCACAAAAACACACATACACCTTCTTTTTGGCTGAATTATAAAGCCATTCGTATGCATGATTCTATTTTAGAAATCTCAATCATTGCGTAACCAGACACTCAAGCCTCATTTCCACTCCACATAAATGGATCGCCTGCATATCAATACCTCTGCCTGCTCTGCTACAATTAGACTAATCAGTAAAAGGCAAAGAAGCAGTGCAATCTCAATTGCTCCTCATCTGGAGGTTCTCCAACAAAGCCAGAGCAGCTGTCATCACACATGACTGTCACACACGGCTGTGGCCATTTATAGCACACTTATTGATCACATGCATCTGTGAACCATCATTGTTGCTGATATCTCTATCATTATTAATCTGCAGAAATCTGATCAATGATTTAGTGTATAATTCCAATAACACACCTTTTACAAATGCTTCACAATAAAGGATAAAACACATAAATAAAATGCCTCTACTGAAAATAAAAAGAAAGATAAAATTGTTCACAAAATTAAATTTAGAAATACACCTTTGACATTTTAAAAATCGCTGGACAATTTATGGACAAAACAATAAACATACAGTCAGTAAAACTGGCTAAACTGCAACATTTTTATCATTTAGATGCCATCTCTCACTTTATCTTTCTTCTCCACCTCATCATATCACTCTATAATACCTCATCATATCACTCTATAATATTTGGATTAGATCTGCAACTATGGCTGGGGAAACACTGCAGTCTCCACATGTGTAGAGCTGATACAGACTGAACTGCTGGCAAAGATGTCTCATTGAAATATGGACCTAAAAAAGATTTTTTATTTCTAATTAATTTAGGTCAGTCTGTATAGATTTGTTCATGCTTTAAATTTTAACATAAGTATCTTTTCTTTTGATCAGTGGAATGCTTATTTCGTCCAATGTGGTTTTATGTTGTAAAAAACAAAACTTGAGAAAGTAAAAATGGTGCGTTTATTGCCAGTGTACATACAACAGAGAGGAAAGAAATGTCACTTACATATTTTTTCTTGATGATATTCCGTTTGGGTCTGTCTGTACTCATCTTGCCCAGCAGACACTAAGGGGCACATGAATTACAGATGCCTCTTTCTTTTTCCCTTTGACTCTTGCTTTCTTTTCTCTACAGGTGTGGAAATTTCAACGCTCTGTCCTGGAAAAGAGGAATCAAGAAATAAATATACAAGATATAAATATATTAATATAAGAATATAAGCCATTTTTCTCTTAAAGGTTATTCTGACCCCATGGCTGAGGTCAGAAAGAAAGACACCAACAACAGTTTAGAAACATGCACAACAATCAGTACAACTACAAGGATAGAGTTGCCCTGTATAAAGTGTTATGCAGACTAGTAAAAGAAAGTAAAGTATTCCCTTAACCTATGGGGAACATTAAACTGTACATCATTATTATTATTAAACCATGACCAGCATCAGTCCTTGATCTTAACTGAGTAGTCACTACATTGCCTAACAAACAATACCTGAGCCGCATTCCAGTTGGCATTCGCAGGTTTTGTACACATTTCTAATGGAAAACCCTGACAGTAAATAGTAGTTCAAAATAAGATCTGCAAAAACAACAAATATCAACGTTCTGTCACATGAGTGTTATATCAGGAATGATGTTCCCTAAAAGCACAGCCTGGCTCTGTACAAGACATTTTAAGTTTAGATAGACAGGCAGGCAAGGGTCAAAACTGGGAAAGCAGTCCAATACAAGCAAACCTATCCAAAAGGGAGCAGGCAGAAATCCAGTCCAGTAATCACGCACATGGTCAAAAACAGGTACAAAGCAAACGCATGAAGCATATGGTAACATTAGGCGTTTTGGGACCAAAGGCATTTTTTCATAGTTCTATGAACAGTTGGAGGACCCTGGTACTTTTTATTGTGTCCGGACTGCAAGAACTGGAAACAATCGTAGTTCTTAGAATGCCTGTTTGAGGGACTTCTTTCGCTCTTACTTCAGATAAATACTCTACCTGTACAAGAACCATGAGTGAAGTAAGTGTACGCTGATTGGTCCAGACGTAGGTGTACATTGATTGAGTGGTATACCAACCGTGGGCTGGCTTACGTCCTTTCAGGGTTCCCATTGCCTGTGCGAATGCAAACAGAAAAAAGCCCTTGAAGGTATTTACTGTAGTTCTTTGGGGAGTTCCTCTCAGGACGTCACCAGAACAGTGTGGTCTGAAAACGCCTAATAACAATGTGGCAGAGAACAATGGAAGTGGAACAGTATACTGTATACGTACAGTATGGTGAGTAGCTGATGAGGGAATCAGCAGGTGGGGAGGTGGGCGGGGAAGGCCAGGTAACTGGGGAGCAGGGGGAGAGGTGGGAACAGGTGTGTAGATGGGTGGGGCAGTCAGGTGACGGGGGACAGTCCGAGGACATCTGGTGGACGGGTTGAGGATGGCAGGTTGGGGCTGAAGGGAGGGACTCAGCAACTGAACAAACTCCCTCCTCAGGGTTCGTGAGATATGGTTGAAACCTCTGGAGAAAGGCTAGTAAGTGGAACTTGTGTTAAGTTGTTTATTTATTTTGGGGGGGCAAATTACAAAAGTTTTTCTAGTTATTACCTGACTTTAGCTAACGTGAACTAGCTGCCAGCATGTTTTGTGATTTGGATAATCTTTTTTTTATTACATTTTTATTTGGTCAAAGTTGTTGTATGGCTGTTTCTGATACAAACACTGACATATTTGAGAAATGTGGATTTATTTTGTTAAATTTCATAGATAAACATTCATACTCAACAAACTAAGGTATTGTTTTGTATCTGTAAAGTCATCATACTAACATCTAACGCTAATCAGAACTAAACTGATTTACAATATGAAATATGAACTCCTGTTAAAATAATATTTCCCAACTCCCAACTGTTCTGATTCATGTACCTGGAACAGTTTTTTAGAATAGCTTCCTGCATTTTCCAGCATTTCAAAGGCCATAATGAGTTAGTCTGAAGTACTGGACTCCATGCTCCTTTCAGGCAGCTGCCTACTACACATTCATAAGCTTCTCCACCTTTGCAGTGGGAAGTGCCCTTTAATCAGTCTTACTCAAGGGCACCAAGATTTAAGCTGATGGTGTGGGACAGCAGGACAATGATTGTATCTTAGTTTCCACTGTTGACAATCATCTAAGATGAACATAAAAATTATCAACAGGGACTGATTCAGTTCACTGCTGAACACGTTGATTTCTCTAATAATACAGACTGTGTCCATGTGGAACAAAGTGTTTGATGGGAATGGACAGGCTACATGGATCTCCTCTTTAGGTTTATAGGCCGATTAATTAAATCTGCACATATAACCCTACACACGTTACACAAGCCCACGTTTATGAAACAGGAATGACAACAGTGATATTTAGTGCACACTCGGATCGACCAGGACAATGCCCCAGGTTTTCTCTATAATCCTCCCTGGTGCCGCTCAGGAAGGCAGCGCAGATACGCCTGGCAGGTCGGCCTCCGACACTGAGCCTGGAGTCACACCTTCACCGGCCGCAGGTCCACACAGCTGCTCCACAAAGAGCCGGTGTCCCTGCTCTACCGGCCAGGCCGCAGCTGTTACTGACAGGAGCGAGGACCAATCCCACATGATACTGACCATGTTTTTTCACACATGTAAGTGTGGCTGAATGCTGCTGGCGAACCCATTCCCCGCACGTAGGCTACACCGCGGAGACTGAAGGGACCAGATGGGATCTAAAGGGAATGTAACTGAATTAAGACAAAACACACTGAGAAAAACAGCAGCGCTTCTTCTTACTGTTTTCAGCCGCTGTTACTACAAGCAACCGCCGACGCATTCAGGCGCCTCCAGTTCATGTGATCCCAGAGTCAGACTGATCAGGAACACCGACCCCCCCCCCCCCCCCCCACTGAACCTTGCAGTGGACAGGCTGTACCACAGTCAGCCGTGGACCGGCAGCCTGAGCGCTCAGTAGGCCTGCATCATAACTGACACCACCAGTGCAGGCGGCTCACATAAGTCCGTAAACAAAGCACACATTAAACAATAATGGATCACCCACCTCCAGACGCAACGCCGGCCTAACGTGTCACCGCGAGCACACCGACACCCGGAGGGATCGGAGCACGGAACCGCTCACCCTTTCTACCAAACCCAGAAACGAGTCACATAAACCTCCCGCCGGCTCCCACGCGTCGTTGTTCGCCTCCTGCTGAGCCGTTGGACTCGGTGTGTACCTGCACGGCAGACCAGCGCACGGAGGCAGCACCACTGCAGTCCGAACCAAGGCCAGCCCCGGTTACATTTCAGTGCGCGTGTACAGCTTTAACTACGGTGCATTCAGGCGACGAGTGATTAGCAGTTCGTTCAATATGCGCCTACCACGTGACGAGTGACACGAGGATCGGCCGATGTCCACCATCCGCGAGGTTCTAGTCCCTTTAATGCAGATTGCCCAGTTGCATCGTCCGGCAGCCCTCGGTCCTGGTGAGATCTACGGAATGAGCGCGCTGCGGCGGGCCGTCGTCTCCAGACCCGCTCACTCCAGCCGACGTTCACATTCTAATGCGCGTCTCTTCCTGCAATTAAGGTACAGGCGTTGCTCGCACACAAAAAGCACGGATGACGTCAGTCTGTAACTAAGTGCCACACACTCTGACTCTGAACATTTTCTAAGATAAATATTTAAGAAAGAGAATATGTCAGCCCCTTTTCAACAGGATGTCACTCTGCCATCATGTTATATGAAAACACCTTGGAAAAGTAAAGTCATTTAATTTACTTAGGCCTCATTTATTTAACATGGGATTTCAACATGAACTGTCTGTGGGAACAACATACACAGCAGTTGTGGTGTCGGTGTGAACACTGAAGGCGTCCTGAGGACTGTAACCCGGCTGCTGCAGCCCAATCAGCAGGGCGCAGGTGTGGTGATGAAGTTAACCCCAGACTGCCCTCTGGTCTCAGGTCGGACTCCAGCAGTCGCCCTTGTTCCTCCTGTTTTCCAGTCATGCCGGTGTTCGCGTGGCTCCTGTGGGCCTTGTTTGGTGGTACAGCGGCAGGTCCGGGTCCGGGAGCTGCGTGGTCGGAAGGGGTGAACACAGAACAGGATGGGGCCGCGCGCCCTTCGTTCTACCGCCTGCCCGTGTTCCAGCACGCGCCAGGGCCACTTGTAGCACCGGAGCTGTTTCGGCCGGTTCCTCAAAAAAGACCGCTGCCCGCCGGCCTGACTGCGCTGCTGTTACCGCCGACAAGACCCCACCAGGGCGTCCCAGGGATAGGTGCCCGCGCTGTGCAGGTCCGTTGCGGTGTCGATACAGTCTCTGTGAGAGTGGACCTCTTCCAGCTGCCCGCTTGGACCGTTCCATCCCTGTTCCGACTGGGCTCGTGCTCAGCCAGCACAATCAGCCCCCGCTTCCTGTACTTCCACTACAGACTGACGGAGTGCCGCGGACAACCTCAGGTCGGGACACCCTCACACACAAACTGCCAATTACAAACATATCTGCTCACTTACTTCTTGTGGCATCCAGCCATGCTGATAGGTGTAGAAGTACTTTGGTGTGTGCTTGAGTGCAATGTCATCATAACCAGTAGATATGATGGCCAGGTTAAACCAAATTGTAATAAACGGAATTACCCTTTAAAGTTGATGTCTATTAAGTGAATAATATGTTAGTTTCCTCTGGTTTTAATGTATTGTTCCATACTATTCCCAACTGAAACAGGTGTGTGCTAGCACCTGCAGCCTACCCCTGATTAACTGAAACACACACAACCAATGAGCAGAATGATTCATTTTGCCTCTTACCAAGGTGACTTCACATAGAGCCCTGCTGTGCAGCAGTTTGAGGCTGATACTGATGTCTGTTTGAGAGTTTTAAAGATCAGATCTTACTTCTTAAGATTTTATAATTTTATCTTTAGACAAGTTCAGGCACATGTGTGAATTTCATAATACATTCCCACATCCCCCCCATCTTAAGTTCTCTTAACTGAAATGTAATTTTTCTCTATGGTTTGAATTTTACCTATTTATTTTAAAAGTGGATAAATAGACATTACCTCTGTAACCATATTTTTTTAAATTTCAACACATTTTTATTAAATATAAGAAATATATAATTTTTACACTGAATTGTGTATTGTGCCATTGTTATACATTTTTTAAGTCTAAAACAATCAATATTTATAATTGTTTTCCCAGAATATCTTAACATTAGGCAAAACCAAAAAATATATGATGTCACAAAACTTTTCTAGTCCATTTCCATTTATGGAAAGTATTTTTGGGGTATTTCAAAGCAAAATTATGAAAATATTGCATATACTAGAAGTACATTCTTTCTCACAAAGTAAGATTTCTAAGCAATAAAAGTAATGTAGTACCCTTCCGTCTTGGCTGCTTCTACAGTGGTCCTCTATGGGGTGCTTTAACAGTACTGTAGGCCCTGGGGCTCTGGACGTTTTGTAGTCATAGAGCACTAAATTCACGGGCCTGGAGAAGCGGTAAAGTCCAGGGAAGTGCTGTAAAGCTCACCACTTTCACCTCTGACCTTTCCAAACAAACCAAAATGACTCTGGAGTGAGGCTGTCCTGTGTGATTAATCTACTTCTCCATCCTCGTGTCCCTTCCTTGCATCTCTCTTTTTGCGTCGCAGATGTGAGTGGGGAAAACGAGGAGCCATGTAAGCCAAATTGAAAGCACCCTGTGTGTTTTGGCTTGTATGCACTAGACATTGCAGTTACTCCGCAGTTAGCAGAAGTACTTATGATGTACATGTGCGCCTCTTGCAGTAGAGAGAAAACGTTTTTGACCTCTCATATGAACAATGTTTTCCTCAATGCCTCCTGTTATCTCTGTATACTGTACACGGGTACAAGGACGCACATGGGTGATGTCATTCACATTTCATCCCATTCCACTGATTGCTGATGTCTCCCCATCTGAAGAAACACAAAGATGCACATGGATGTGGATGGATGGATTTTTTATTAACTTTATTAATCATGCAAGTGAAATTATTTCTCCGCATTTAACCCATCCAGTGGCACCTGTACGAACACACACATGCACATGCACAGGGTCACACAAAGAGACAGGTGCCATATTCACACTGGAGCGGTGGGCAGCAGTTCACAGCGCCCAGGGAGCAATTGGGGGTGCGGTGCCTTGCTCAAGGGCACCTCGGCCGTGGCAAGTAGGTGGACTGCCACCCCACCAGCTGTCAGTCCAAATGTTGCAAATGTTTATGAGGAAGTAAATGCATTCAACACGTTAAACCTCAGGAATGTACTGTCTTTTGTTTAAAGGCACCCCCACAGTGCCTATAATAGCTGCTGGTTATACTGCTGAAGGTCACCAAGCCATGCTGATGCTGAAATACTTCACATTTATTATGTGCATGTATGTGTATAAATTAAGTGCCTGTGCTCTCTAATTAGTTCATCAGCATACAGCACACTTGTTGGCTTTAACATGGTGAGGCTTATCTGCAGTAATTCCTTCATGTCATTGAATCACCTCTGGCTCAGTCACAACAGTATAAAGCTGTTGCATTCTGTTATTTTCCAGGCAGTAAAAGCCAGTCTTAAGGATGGTGATTGATTCCAACAGCTTTTAATTGAGATGGACTGGAAAATTAATTCATATTGAGTCTGTGTTATTCCTGTCTCTCAGGTTGTTGGTGGTCAGCTGGTGTATACCTTTTCACTGTATTATACTCCACCTCCGCAAGGCTACGTCATCAGAGCTCTACCGCTTCAACTTCCCATCCACTGCCATTACAACAGGTAAATAACACCTCCCATCCACTGGCATTAACTGTCTTTCAGCAGCATTGAGCTGCAAGTGTGCTCTCTCTCAGAGGAGCAGGGTCCTCTGGAGTGATGTGGTAGAAAAATCTCTCCAAGCACATTGTCTAGGTTTCATTTCTGTCATGTGAAAATCCTTTTTTTCTGTCCCAGGTTTCATTACTCTTACAAAGTCGGCTTCAGACCTCAAGTTCAGCACACAACCTTTATGAAGAGTGTCAGGAGTAAACTTGGCTTCAGCCTCATTGTCTGCAATGGTAACACGCTTACAGTATCTACAAAAAGGCTTCAATATCAGTTTTTGTGCAAGCTGATGATGTTCAAACTAATAGTTGAAATTTAACTTCAAAAATTTAACTTGACAATGATTTGCAGCTCTGATGATAAATGTTTAAAAAGTCTACATGGAATACAGTTATTTTTAATCTTAATTATTTAGTTATTATATATCAGCGTATTTCTACAACGTCCAGTTTTCAGATCAAAATCTTTCCTGCAACTTCAAATTTAATAAGCTATGCCAGCAAGCCTGAAACCATTTGCCAAGTTATCATTTTTAATTTATTTAAAAAGCTGTGGGCTGCATTTTCTATGTACAAGTGAACTAAGAACATATGTCAATATGAAATCCTACAGCATAGTTCAATCATGTACAATAAATAGAAAATACAAAAGCAAAAGCAACTTGAGACAAGGGCTTTGCTTTGTCTGCATTGAGCATGTGTGTTTGTGCGTTAACAGACCAGTGGGAGCCCCTCCCTCCAGGACAGTCGTTCTTTTTAGGGGAGCCGATGTATTTTGTGGCCCAGTCAGGAGTTCTGTTGGCTGGGGAGAGGCTTTACGTGGACTCATGTTACGCCACAAGCTCCAAAGACCCAGACAGCGTCCCCAAAGCGGATATTATTACCAACTATGGGTGTGTCTCTAGAAAGAACACAGTGTCATAATTGTTTTTACAGTATTTGGTTTGTCACTTCACATGTCTTGATTTAATGTTTGTGCTCTGATTTTTAAATGCAGCTGCATGGCAGACAGCAGGAGGGAGGGCAGCAATTCCAGGTTCCTGTTGGGAGAGGGCAGTGTGCTAAAGTTTTCTGTTGATTCTTTTCTCTTCAGAGCAGTCTCACAAGTAAGAACAAAACCCTTTTTAATTTGATATCCTACAAGGACCTCAAAGGCCCTGCACACTCTGGATTGTTTTCACTTATTCTATCTGAGCAGACCTCTGAGCCGTGGACGGGATTACCTCAAATCACAAAACGTCATGTGACAACTGAACATGTATGTTATAAGAAACTAAGAGTAAGGAAGACCAATCGACCGAGCCTGTAGTTCTGAGAACAGATCTAATCAGGCTAAATGAGTGAAAACACCTGTTTCAAAAAAATACTTGTTAATCCAGATTATAAACAAAAAACCTTTTGGGTATGTGATGGAAATGTTAGAGCTGGTTCACTCTAACAAGAAGTTTCAGGAGACCTGGATGTCTTACACAGGAATATTTATTGAAGCTCGATCGAGGAGAAAAGGGAAACACCATGTGTGAATCACAGCGTACTGCTACCTAAATCTGAAGATGGTGTCCTGAAGCTCAGTATTTAACCTTCCCAAGAACTGATAAGTTCCGCTACATCCAAATAGGGTTATTCCTAACTCAGCCTGTCATGTGTGATGACTCTATTGGATATCTGATCCAAACAAGGAATGACATCAACCATTGCTGTCCTAGCAACAGCATAGCCTCTCTACAGTCTCTCTTATCCAGCGTCAACAACCAGGCGGCAGCCTGTTGTGTCTAAACCTGAATACAGAAGATATCTAGCAGACCTTGGTTTACCAGAGGCCAGAGCCAACTCTGCCTTGTCAGGCACACAGAGTGAGACAGGTGAACAGAGACAGACAGTTGACCTGACCTGTGAAGCACTGTCTTAAGTTACCTTTAACCTACAACAGGGAAGTTTAACCTACAAGAAGGAACATTCCCTCAGAGGGTAACACCAAGGTTTATTCTTAACCTGATTTATTTTATTAACTAATCATGGACAAAAGCTTAATTCAGACATAAATATTTTTTTTAAAGTAATTAACAAATGAACAACTGACCATTTGCATAACGTCTCACCTGGTTTCACTTATTAAATCACCCAAAATTGAAATGACTTGTAGATGACGGATCAAACATTTTGGACATTGATTTATGCGCAAACATCTTTTTAAATATCAATGAACCATTTAACATTACATTAACCTCAAACAATTTGATGTGCTCCTGGAAAAATAGCATATTAGACACAATATTTAGTGTGGTGGAGGATCACATATAAGATATATTACATTTATATTTACAGTTGTAAACTGTAATTGTACTGATATTGTATTTATATGTACGAGTAATATGATACAAAATATAACAGCGTACAGTAGAATAGATTAGAATGTAAAATGAGAAGTGATATATATATATATATATATATATATATAACTGTCTGTATTAACATAGTAATAGTATAATGCATTACAGTATTGTCATGACACAAGTAGTATTGGTTAAAAAAGTGTTTAGGTTTAGCCAATAACCACCAGCTGAATGTCTTGGTTGGCACTGAATAAAAAGGATGCAGGCCTCACCTAAACAACAGGTGAGCTTGGCAAGTTTTCCGTTGGGGCTCCCCTCATTCCCTGAACAAAAACCACTTACCCGAGTGATAGAATCAGGTCAAAGGTCTTACAAATGCAGTGAGTAGATTCAAGCACAAATGGAGTGAAATCAAAAGTATCAAGGAGTGCCAGAAAAACTTTGCTTAGAGGATAAAAGGCCTTATTCAGGTTGAATATTGAAATCATTGGGGTCGCACCATGGCTGGGCCTAGCAGTTTTATAGGTAGATATAGTTGGCAGTATTGTGCCTCGGCATAGTTAAAAAAGGTTGCATCTACTGTAAACACTGATTTAATGAACCACCTGGGGGGAGCACTCTGACCCAAATCAAACACACCAATGATTCTGCGTGACCTGTACAGCAAGTGCATGCTGGGTCTGGCTAAGTTAAGGCTATTTGATGACTGTAGTTTAATCATGCTTATTGCACCCTCTGTGGTGTCTATAGACTTGAGAGTTGTTAAGAGTTTTTCCTCGCCACCGTCACCAGGTGCCTGCTCATGGTAGGAATTGTTGGGTCTCTGTAAATAATATTTTAAAGAGTCAGTTTAGACGTACTTTGTATGAAAAGTGTCTCAGTAACTTCTGTTATAATTTGGCGCTGTATAAATAAAATTGACTTAGACTAGAAGATGGGGGCCTACACATGCAGTCTGAGCACACAGGTGTGGGGGTTGTATCAAAACCTATTGAAGAATAGGTTCACCTCATTAGCAAATCCTGGGTCCCCATGTACTTGCCATGACAGCCATCTTCTGTCTGTTGAGATTGTTTTGGGTCTCCTTACTATTCTAGGGTTTATTATTAAGAAGCAGCTGACCTTTTTTGACCTTACAATGCGGTCCTCACAAAAACGGATGTAATCTGTTACGCATTGAGAGAGACCCTCAGTGTCTTCCAAGTAGTCCTCCCAGACCAGTTCCCAGTCCATGACATGGAAACATTCCTGGAGGGCACGTTGAGATACTT
The DNA here is from genome assembly GCA_031216445.1 of Lateolabrax maculatus. Lineage (NCBI taxonomy): Eukaryota > Metazoa > Chordata > Actinopteri > Acropomatiformes > Lateolabracidae > Lateolabrax > Lateolabrax maculatus. The sequence goes on from CM062199.1 coordinate 25,931,245, forward strand.
TAGCAGTGTATTATGGCTTTTACCTGCTGTTTCTGTATAGGTGCTGTACCTCCACTGTTCAATGTCCGTTGCCCTAACCACTTCCCACACCTCCAAGTCCTGTAACTACAACAGAGCTGCTGGCAGGTAAGCAGCCAATGTTATCAAAAGAACCTTCTTTACAAGTTTGACAAGTACAATGACAATATAGGATGAGTGACAATAAGATGATAAAAATCTGATGAAATCAATAACAATATGAAAACAATCTCATCTGTTTTTCCATTTTGAATGGGCAAATCTGGTACACAACCAAAGGTGGCAGTAATTTTGGGGAATTGGTTTTATGATTTCATGGTAAAATCACCTCCTACATGTAAGTGTGGAGCCCCACTGAGCACTGGTCAGGATTTATGTTGGAAGCAGTGCTATTGGACTGGTCTCTACTTGCATGTCATTTAGAGATTTCTTTTGTTTTGACACTGTATTGTGCTAATGGACATGACAGCTTTGTTCTTTCATGTGTGTAGGTGGGAGGAGCTGGAAGCCCCACCATCAGTATGCTACTGCTGTGATTCCGTGTGCACTGGCATACAGGACTGTAAGTTCTGAAAACCTAGTCATAATGAACAAATTAGTCTAAATCACACCACACCAGCTGGAAACTGAAGATAAGTAAACACATGATCATAATAATAAATGGTAAAATAACACAATTCATGATAGCGATAAAGGAAATTCTGTAATACAGAATCTGTTGCAATCATCTCTAATTCGTCTGTCCATTTAAATGAAGGTAGAAAAAATACCATTATTGTTGAAAACCTCTGGCTTTAAAGAACGAAAAACTAAAGGCCTTTTTTTTTTCTTTTTTTTTTTTTCCCTCAGCTATCAAGAACACAGTCAGCAGCCCAGGCTTGTTCATTGGACAAAAGGGTAAAGAGAAACCAAGGATGAAGGCGATATCTTTTCAAGAAGAGGAGGGAAAAGAATGGGTGGATCAAAAAAAGAGGGTAGAAAGAATGGATGAGCACCTTAAAGTCCACACTTTTCCACTGGAGACAGAGATTGGCCATGAGGAGGAAAAAGGCAAGGCCGTTCCAGAGAAGACTTCCGTGCTCTCTGCTGAGATAAAAAAATGGAGGCACAGTGCTGTGGTCCGTCAGCAGGGAAAGAAGGAAAAGGAGGAGGGTGAGACAGAAAAGGTGCTTATGGGGAAAGCAGACAGCCAGCCCAAAGAATTAGCAACAGATGACATGATTATGTCTGACCAGTCCAGACCAGAGGAAGATGAGCCGGTTCAGGCCAGGGAGGGGTTCCCTAGTACCAAAAATGGTTCTGTGAGTGGTTTATCCAGTGAGAACAGCAGCATTATTGCTCCAAAGGATGGTTCTGCTACCACCACGATTCCTACAAGTTTTGGTATTAATTATGATAATACAAGTACTCATGGTTCTGCTGAAAATGTTTCCACAGCTGTTATCCCTATCATTAAACCATGTCATCATTGTAATGCCACTTACAGTGCAATCAAGCATGAAAGGGGTATTAATAGTGCTGGACATGGTACCATGTATACTGCTATCACCCCCCATAATGTAAGCGCTACATCTGATACCAGTGGATTTGGTTCTGTTTGGGATTCAAAAGCCCACAAGACCCCACTTGGCAGTAGACTTGAGATATTAGCCGGGACACGTTCTGACCCCCCTGGTATTCCAGATGTCAAAATGTCAGGAAAGAGCAGGCTGGAGTTGGATAAGTTTGACATGCCCCTGTGGTCAGGACAGGTCAAGTCTGTTAATCAGTCAGTGGAAACCGAGTCTGATGGGATACCAGGGAGGGCAGGCAATTCTGTTGACAGTAAAGGACCACATGGAGATGATGATTTGCTTCACAGTCTACAGACCAAAGGGTTAGGATCAGACCAGTCCACTCGTCCAGCTGGGCTCGGGGGTCCAATATTTGTAGACGAGTTATTTGGTGAGGTCGATTCTCAAATTGAAGAAGGTGATGCTCTTCGTCTGAGTCAGTTTACTGGAGCAGTAAAGGCAAAGAAAGAAGTACAAGGATTTTCTGGTACAATCACAGGACTACACAGTGTAAGTTCTGGTCCTGTTAGTTCAGAGAGAATGCATCAAGACAGCCCCAGCCACTCTGCTGTGGTGACCGTTACTACGGGCCTGCAGCACTCTGAGAGCAGCCAGGCGTCCGACAGAGAGTGGGCCGAGGCGGTGCCAGGATGGGGCTTGCAGAGTTTGGGGTTTGTGGTGGAGCAGCCAACAGAAGTCAAAGAGGATATGAGAAAGGAGGTAACGGATGACTTTATTAGGATGAGATTAATAGACTTGTTCTTGGAGGGGCTCCACAAAAACTGAATATGAGGATATGCTAGGCTGTTTTATTGGAGTGCACTGGGTTGTACAGTGTTCAGATGTTGCAGTATGTCAATGAAGCAGTTCAATCTCATTAAGTCTTTATCACACTTGATTAAAACAACATCACAACCATTTCTTTCAAATGCTGGAACTTGCCCAGGTTTCAGGAAGCTTTCTGTTATCCACAAGGACCACGAACAGCTGTAGAGCACTGGAACTCCTGAAGCGCTAACATGGAGTACTTGAAATGGACCCAGGGCAGACTTCCAGGCAAACCTTGTCAGGACTGAAGCAGAAAAAATAGTTGCAGAACTTGGCTGTATCCATGTGGACATGTAGATAATGAATAAACTCCTCTGACCAAGCCCTTATCTACCGTTGCCTTGTTTTCATTAATAAAATAGTTAATTTACATATACTGTACATATGCTTGTACTCCTTACTATATTCTCATAGCAGTCTAATGAATGTATTGGTTTGCAGATGCTATTTAAAGTGTTTGAGACTACAGTTATTTTCTGCCCTGACAGATTGATTCAGTTAACTTCAGCCATAAGAGCACTTCAATCTTTATAGTTAATCACAATTGTTGTAAATATGCTAATGTAGGCTGATCAACAGGAAAAAATAGAGAAAAAAAACACAAAAATGAAACAAATCATTACTAATTGACCTAAGTGCAAATATGATAAATAGTTGCTGTGAGATTCCAGCCCCCCACAGCCCTGCTCAAGTAGATAATGGATGGATGGGGCGGACCTTTGGAAACGATTACAACCAGTCAGTTTGTGTGAATACGGACAGGTCTGCATCATTATTGCACATCAGAAATGTTTTTTCTTTGCCACAGCTCTTCTTTGCTAAAATTTCACAGGGACTATGCCTGTAACAATGTTCAAGTCCTGCTAGATCTTTTTGCTCAAGGGCCTGTACCACAAAGTAGGATTCCATGTTATCTACATTACTTCGCTGAGTAAAAGGTGGAACTTTTCACTAAAATCCATGTTCTGGATTTGAGGTTGTCCAGGTATCCGTGAACCTGCTTCATGAGACAGTTCACTCCAGGACATTACATAGTTATTTTGAAGGCTTCATGTGAATCATTTACATGAAAATGTGTAACCTTAGTTAATGTACATGTTACATTTTTGAGTTATTTAAGTTTACTAATGTTGCTAATTAAGCTGTACAGTATATTGTGTTAGGGAAATCTTAGAGCTGGTTCACTCTAACAAGAAGTTTCAGGAGACCTGGATGTCTTGCACAGGAATATTTATTAAAGCTCGATCGAGGAGAAAAGGGAAACACCACATGTGAATCACAGCGTACTACTACCCAAATCTGAAGATGGTGTCCTGAAGCTCAGTATTTAACCTTCCCCAGAACTGATAAGTTCCGCTATATCCAAATAGGGTTATTCCTTACTCAGTCTGTCATGTGTGATGACTCTGTTGGATATCAGATCCGAACAAGGAAAGACGTCAACCATTGCTGTCCTAGCAACAGCATAGCCTCTCTACAGTCTCTCTTATCCAGCGTCAACAACCAGGCACCAGCCTGTTGTGTCTAAACCTGAATACAGAAGATATCTAGCAGACCTTGGTTTACCAGAGGCCAGAGCCAACTCTGCCTTGTCAGGCACACAGAGTGAGACAGGTGAACAGAGACAGGCAGTTGACCTGACCTGTGAAGCACTGTCTTAAGTTACCTTTAACCTACAAGAGGGAAGTTTAACATACAAGAAGGAACATTCCTTCACATATTGTGGTGAGTGATACATATATTTGGTAGGAATAATTCCACAGTAGTATTAGGGATTTGCAGAATTACATACAATATTTTAATTATCATTTATTGCACTTTAATATATAAATAAAATAAGTTAATGTGTGTAACATTTAAGTTGCTTTTTCATGTCTCCTTTGCCTAAGAGTTAATAGTTCCTACCTGCCATTGTTTTGGGAGGGACAGTCATGAGTGTAACAGACATAAAGTAACGTGCAACAGTAGAGTAAGAGGTCTGCTGTGAACCCACAGAGAGTGAAGCTGGATGGACACTGTCTTTGGTGTTGATTATAGAAAATTTCTTACTTCTCACTACAAAATGTACAATATTTATAATGTTAATGTGTGACATTTACAATATTAACATCTTTTACATGTTGAAATACAGAATACTGGATTATGACAAGACAACTGTCTACTAGTTAATGCATTTATATTATACACGCCCAGAGACTAAAGGAAATTAATTTTAAGTGCAGTGTTGAAAGAGAAACGTGAGTTCATGTATTCTAAGTCTAAGTGCTGGGCAAAACTACAAGCTGCTACAGACAACTCAACAGTCAACCGAGCAAAAGTTAGTGAGCCAGGCTGAGTAGCTTTACCTAACTAACTTCAATATCTGGCTGGAGCTCACCGAAGCCGTGTTATTTGTTTGTTCACAATCGTCTGAAAGTTATGAATTCCATTTATGTTTTTTGTGAACTAAATCTGTAATTTTACTTACTCCCCTACACAGAGCAAAAAACAAAAGTCACCTCACAAAGTCCTGATAAACTGTGAGAATGGAACAAATGAAGGGGACAAATCAGCAGCTGCAGCAGAGAAAAAGCTGCTGGTGTGTCTGTGGTTGGAGCGGCAGAGCTCCACATCCAGAGAGGAGACACTCTGCACCCAGCTGACACTCTGGAAAAGTTACGAGGTGCAGTTACACCATGACACCATGAACTCAAACAGACCAGGATCAGCTGTGCAAACATATTTAAAACAACAAAGAAAGTCCATAAATAGAAACACAACCAAAGTATCTTTCACAGTCAAATCTTCAGAGCATCATTCAGTAGAGCATAATTCATAAGTCATTGACCGAAACATTTACTATATTCTGGAAAAATCTAAATAAATACTAATTAAACTGTCTACACATAAAATTAGGATTTTCTACAACACATGGTGTTTGTGGACAAAACTTAGAGCCAATCAGCTCTTTTGTCCCTTTTCACATCATGCCCTGGGTCTCGCAGTTGGTGGAAAGCAGCTGCGGCGCCTGGCTCAAGAAACTGCAGCTGCCTCGATCTCGTGAGGTTATCGTTTTCCACTAGTGCATGACGTCAGAGTAAGTCGGGATCAAGTCGGACACAAAACTAACCGGCATGCATTGCGCGGCGATCACCAGTGATCGATTCTGCGCAGGCCTGGCTCATCTCGAACGAGCCTAATAACAACTGCAGCAGTGAGTGTGAGCAGGAACATGGGGGCAGCAGATGGCCTGCAGTCACAGATCCAGACTCTACAGCTCCAAAAACACCTGCAGGAAGTTAGGAGAAAAAGCACAAGAACTACTAGGAAGAAGTGGAGTTAGTAACATGTATTAGTGGGATAAGTATGTGTATGGATGGAGAGGAGGAGAGACAAGCTCACTGCATCATGGGAAATCCCCCGGCAGTCTAAGCCTATAACAGCATAACTAAGGGATGGTTCAGGGCTCACCTGAGCCAGCCCTAACTATAAGCTTTATCAAAAAGGAACGTTTTTAAGCATACTCTTAAATGAAGAGAGGGTGTCTGCCTCCCGAACCCAAATTGGGAGCTGATTCCACAGAAGAGGAGCTTGATAACTAAAGGCTCTGGCTCCCATTCTACTTTTAGAGACTTTAGGTACCACAAGTAACCCTGTGTTCTGTGAGCGTAGTGCTCTAGTGGGGTAATACGGTACTATGAGCTCTTTGTAGGTGAGGAAGAGGATTTTAAATTCTATTCGGATTTTACAGGTCAGTCAGTGCAGAGAAGCTAATATTGGAGAAATATGTTCTCTTTTGCTAGTTCCTGTCAGAACATGTGCAGCTGCATTCTGGATCATCTGGAGAGTCTTTAGGGACTTATGGGGGCAGCCGGATAATAAAGAATTACAATAATCCAACCTAAAAGTAACAAATGCATTGACTAGTTTTTCTGTTTCTTTTTGAGACAGGATATGCCTGATTTTTATAATGTTACGCAAGTGGAAGAAGGCAGTCCTTGAAGTCTGTTTTATATGGGCATTAATGTCACGGCGCGTAAGCCGTTTGGTAATGATAGGACCCAAGTGCAGAGAGGAGAGGAGACCAGCAGGTATGCTGATAGGGGTTTATTCCAAATGACAAGGTAACAGAGTCCAGAGCAGGCAGGTGACAAAAACGGGTAACCGGGCAAACAGGTAAGTCCAAAAACAGGCAGGTGAATAATCCGGTAGCAGGGCGTCCAGAACCGACACAAACACATGCGACCAAGGAACAGGAACAGGAACAAGGAAAGTGAACTGGTATAAATAAGGTGGCTGATGACTGACTAGAGACAGGTGAGGGAACAGGTGAAAGGAGTGAGGCTGATGAGGAGATGGGGAAGGAAGGAAAGAGAGGGCACCTGGTGGAAGGTGAGGAAATGGCAGGTGAGGGGAACAAAGCAGTGAGCAGAAGTGACAGACAGATCATGACAATTAAAGGACATGTCCTGATCAAAGGTTACTCCTAGATTCCTTACAGCAGTGCTAAAGGCCAGGGCAATGCCATCTAGTCAAGTTAAGTCAAGTCAATTTTGTAGCGCCAAATCATAACAAAAGTTACCTCAAGACGCTTTCACATAGAGTAGGTCTAGACCATACTCTTTAAAATATTATTTACAGAGACCCAACAGTTCCCACCATGAGCAGCACTTGGCGACAGTGGCGAGGAAAAACTCCCTTTTAACAGGTAGAAACCTCGAGCAGAACCAGGCTCTGGGTGGGCGGCCATCTGCATCGACCAAGTTGGGTTGAAAGGGGAGGAGAGAGGGGGAGAGGGGAGACAGAACAGGAGGAAAGACAACAAATCAGACTAATAATAATAACAACTGCAGCAGTGAGTGTAGAGCAGGAACATGGGGGCAGTAGACGGCCAGCAATCACAGATCCAGAATCTGAAGCTCCAGGGGCGGAAATACCTGCAGAAAGTGAGAAGGCGAAAAAACACAGAAAGCACAAGGACTACCAGGAAGAAATGGAGTTGGTAGCCTGTATTAGTGGGATAGGAGTGCGTACAGATAGAGAAGGAGAGGAGGAGAGAGACGCTCAGTGCGTCCTAGGAAGTCCCCCAGCAGTCTTAAGCCTATAACAGCATAACTAAGGGATGGTTCAGGACTCACCTGAGCCAGCCCTAACTATAGGCTTTATCAAAAAGGAACGTTTTTAGCATACTCTTAAACGAAGAGAGGGTGTCTGCCTCCCGAACCCAAACTGGCAGCTTGGGTTCGGGACTTTTAGAGACTTTAGGTACCACAAGTAACCCTGCGTTCTGTGAGCGTAGTGCTGTAGTGGGTAATACGGTACTATCAGCTCTTTAAGATATGATGGTGCCTGACCAATAAGAGCTTTGTAAGTGAGGAGGACGACCTTAAATTCTATTCTAGATTTCACAGGGAGCCAGTGCAGAGAAGCTAATATTGGAGAAATATGTTCTCTTTTGCTAGTTCCTGTCAGTACACGTGCAGCCGCATTCTGGATCAGCTGGAGAGTCTTTAGAGACTTATCGGGGCAACCCGATAATAAGGAATTACAGTAATCTAACCTAGAAGTAACAAATGCATGAACTAGTTTTTCTCCATCTTGTTGAGACAGGATATGCCTGATTTTTATAATGTTACGTAAGTGGAAGAAGGCAGTCCTTGAAGTCTGTTTTATATGGGTATTAAAGGACATGTCCTGATCAAAGATTACTCCTAGACTCCTTACAGCGGTGCTAGAGGCCAGGGCAATGCCATCTAGAGTAACTATATCTATACATAGTGCGTCTCGCAGGTGTTTAGGACCCAGAACAATAACTTCAGTTTTGTCTGAGTTTAACAGCAAGAAATTGCAGGTCATCCAGTCTTTTATGTCCTTAATACATGCCTGAAGCTTGGCTAACTTACCGGTTTCATCTGGCTTTATCGATAAGTATAACTGAGTATCATCTGCATAGCAGTGAAAGTTTATGGAGTGTTTCCTACTAATATTGCCTAAAGGAAGCATATATAAGGTGAATAAAACTGGTCCAAGCACTGAACCTTATGGAACTCTGTGACTAACTTTGGTGTACACGGAGGATTCATCATTAACATGGACAAACTGAAATCTATCTGATAAATATGACTTAAACCAGCTTAGTGCGGGTCCTTTAATGCCAATCAAATGCTCCAGTCTCTGTAATAGGATACGATGGTCAATGGTATCAAAAGCGGCATTAAGATCTAACAGAACAAGTACAGAGACAAATCCTTTGTCTGACACAATCAAAAGGTCATTTGTCACTTTCACCAGTGCTGTCTCTGTGCTATGATGCTCCCTCAAATAAACTATTGTTGTGTAGAAAGTCACATAACTGATTGACGACCGCTTTCTCAAGGATTTTGGAGAGAAAGGGAAGGTTAGATATAGGTCTATAATTGGCTAAAACCCCTGGATCAAACGTAGGCTCTTTAAGAAGAGGTTTAATTACAGCTGCTTTGAAGGACTGTGGTACATAGCCTGTTAATAAAGACAGATTGATCATGTCAAGTAAAGAAGTGCTAACTAAGAGTAAAACTTCATTAAGCAGTCTAGTTGGGATGGGGTCTAAGAGGCAGGTTGTTGGTTTAGACAAAGAAATCATTAAAGTTAGTTGGTGAAGGTCAATTGGAGAAAAACAGTGTAAATATGTATCTGGTTCTACAGCTGTTTCTAAGGTTCCTGTACTTGAAGATATATCTGAACTGGTTGAGGGCACAAGATGATGAATTTTGTCTCTAATCGTTAGAATTTTATCATCAAAGAAGCTCATGAAGTTATTACTACTGAGAGCTCTGGGAATACATGGCTCAACAGAGCTCTGACTCTGTGTCAGCCTGGCTACAGTGCTGAAAAGAAACCTGGGGTTGTTCTTATGTTCCTCTATTAGTGAGGAGTAATAGGCTCCTCTGGCATTACAGAGGGCCTTCCTGTATGTTCTAAGACTATCTTGCCAAACTAAATGAGATTCCTCCAGTTTGGTGGAACGCCATTTCTTTTCTAATTTTCTCGATGTTTCTTTTAATTTGTGAGTTAAGGAGTTATACCGTGGAGCTAACCTCTTTTGTTTTATTATCTTCTTTTTCATAGGAGCAATGGAATCAAGAGTTGTTTGCAGCAAATCTGCAGCACTTTCAACCAGGTGATCAATTTGGGAGGGATTAAAGTTACCATAGGAGTCCTCTGTTATATTTAGACATGGCATTGAATTAAATGCCGATGGAATCACTTCTTTAAATTTAGCTACAGCACTATCAGACAGGCATCTACTGAATAAATGTTTGCCTAATGGCCTGTAGTCCAATAATATAAATTCAAAAATTATTAAATAATGGTCTGATAAGACAGGATTTTGTGGAAAGACTACTAAATCTCCAATTTCGATTCCATATGACAGAACAAGATTGAGGATGTGGTTAAAACAATGAGTGGATATGTTTACCCTCTGACAGAAGCCAATCGAATCTAATAGTGAGATAAACGCAGAACTAAAGCTATCATTATCGAAGTCCACATGAATATTAAAATCACCTACAATAATGACTTTATCTGTTTTGAGGACTAAACTTGTTAAAAACTCTGAGAATTCTGATAACAATTCAGAATACAGATTGGGAATGTTATAACAAATAGAATTGGCTGTAATGTTTTCCAGGTTTGGTGTGAAAGTGATTTAAAACTGAGTTTAAGTTTAGGGTTGATTAATAAGCTAGAGTCGAAGATGGCTGCAACTCCACCTCCTCGGCCAGTGCCTCGAGGAATGTGAGTATTAATATGACTAGGAGGAGTGGACTCATTCAGGCTAACATATTCTTCCTGACACAGCCAAGTTTCAGTTAGACAAAATATATCCATATGATAATCAGATATTAAATCATTGACTAACACAGCTTTAGACGAGATAGAAATTATGAGAAAGATACCTCATAATTATGACTTACAGGATCCTTTCTTCACAGTGGCGCAAATGGGCTTCCATACTAATGGAAGCACAAAGAAGTGTGTAGGACTGCAGCTCTTTACCAGTATTATTATTAATGCTGGTAACCATATTCAGTACAACGCAAAACCGTATTCAATACCGTTCTACCAATGAAGACATTTATTCTGTTTCATCGTGGAAGACCGAATGCACAAGAGTAATCCCTTGGGCAGTGCCAGGCCTGGTGGCGCTAATGACTAAAATACAAACCAGGCGAATTTGACCCATTTGGCGTGCCATACCCAACACTCATTGATGTGCATGGGGAGCACAAGGTAGCCCGTCCGTTTCCTATTTTAGTTGGAAGAGAATCTCTGGGCTCTATTTTGGTGTCGCTCGGGTGCAGTGAGGTTATTTCCTCGCTTGCCCCAGTTTGGTATCTGAGTGACTCGTCATGCGCAAACATGATATGATGTTCGGGTTCATTTCTATAGCGGTGTTCCCACAAACAAAACACTTTTATTTTTAAAATTCAAGGTTATTAGTAGATCATTGCCAGGATCACGTGTATGCCACAATATAAATACTATAGAGACAAAAATTACATTTCCAGATTGTTGGCAATTATTACTGCAAGTAAAACAGTCAAATGCAAAAAACTAGTCCAAATTTACTTTTTTTTTCAAAGCACTATGGTGGCATGTAAATGTAGATGGCTATTGTATCATATTGGATCATAATGATGACAAAATAAAATTTAACAGTATTATGCACAGAAAACATGGTGACCATCAGATCTTCAACATGTCCAGAAAAGGGAATTCAACTAAATAGAGTAATCTCCTCTTGGCAGTATATTTGAGCTGCTGTGTTCATATTTCAAATTGCACGTCTGGGCCAACAATAAGTTTCCTCTGAGGAAAACTCAGAGGAAAACTCTCGACAGGATTCCCAAACTGTCAGTGAGTCATGACGGAGAGAGTCCTGTGTTTAAAGGGGATGAAAGTGGTGAATATGATTGGCAATGGTCACAGCTTCTAACATGTCCAACTATAGTGTATGATAATGTATTCTTTCTGATCCCACCCAGTGGCCACAAAATGATCCAAAAGTTTTTTGGCACGCTCATGGCGCACTGGATGGTGATCTGTCTTTTCATATTCTCTAAGTTTTACCTTTTATGTCACACTTGTCACATTTAAATAAAGGGGGCGGGGGACCAGAATGCAATGCAAACTACAAGTTTTCATTGAAATGTATTTACGTTACATTTCCTGTGAATAACTCACACAGACAACAGAGGAAGCTGCGTGCCTCAAATGCCTTTATTCTGAAAAATTAGAAATCTTAGAGCCCACAGGTTACAAACAAAGACTATGACTTTATAGTTTATACAATTACCTCGAATCAGGTGGAAAACTTTAGGTATGGTCATCAACAGAGTTTTCTATATTTCGGTGCATCATCAGAAGTGTGGTAAGTAATGTATTCAAAAGCTTGACAACTCTGGTCACTATTTTATTTATTCAAAATGTACATTTTAAGTACGTGCATTTCCACAGCAAAAGGAAGGATCCATGAAGGGGATTCCTCTCTGCTTCATGAGCAGCAGATTGACTCAGTACAGATCACAGGAGCAGGATGTCAGGCTAATGTGTCTTCTCAGCTGTGGACTGGGCTTACTGCAAATGTCTTAAGAATTCTTCTGTGGTACCTTGATGGTCACCTGGCAACAAGGACAAAAATTATTTGGATTTGAAGATGTAAAAAATATTTCATTAATTGTTATGTATCTCAGTGTATAATTATTTATTCAAGTAAACATTGACCTACTGCATGCAGTATTCAACTTTAATAGTTATATAGTTGTGTTAAAAAGTGTGATGTTAAACAATCAGTTATTTCATTGTTATATATTCCATCTGTACTGTATTGTGTACTTGTAATAAAATGTGGTGATTAAAGCAATAAATCTCCATCTCTAAATTTGTTGTCAGTTATTTCATAGTTACCACAGGACCGCTACAGTTCAGGTAGTATTATGCCAAATCTTAATAATTCCATATTGATTCTGCTTATAAAACCCAAATCCTTCCAATAAATCATTGAGACTTGCATTCAGACAATCTAAGTTAGGTTAAATATGTTCTTCTTTTTTCAGATAGGGTACTGTTAGGTTGGCTGGTTGGTTTAATCTCCACAACCTGTTGCAACCTGAAAATGAGATCTCACCAGTGTAAAATATGGAAAGTTAAGTAATACATACAGTATATGACACATTGAAGCAACATATCATGGCACACCTTATATTTATGTTTTAAATAGTTTAGTTTAATAGAGAAACTAATCTTGTTGCAAAAGATTATTTATTATTATTTTGTAAAAAATCCACTGCAATGCTGACCCTAATTAAACCTGAACCTAACTCCCTCATTATGTTCAGAAATTTACTTTTCAACTAAATTGGCAGACTGCTTATATTTGACTTAAACTAAATTAAACATCATAGAAAAGTGGATTCATTTAGCTCCCAGAGTGAACATTAGTGGTATTCAGAACATACCTCAATTCAAAAACAACCATTGTAATAATCTAAATGATTGCTAGCTAAGTTTATTGGTTAAAATATGGGTAAATTACTTGTAGATCATGTGTGATGATGTAAAAGCTGATGACTGATGATTACTAAATTGACAACTCTACATTTTAGCAAGTTAGCATTAGCTTTGCATACTGAGAGGAAGCGCTACATGCCCCATACATATCCTGGAGGTCCTGATCCAGAGCTTAGATTAAAACATTTATATGATGGTAAACAGTAGGTTTAGTAATTACCGTTTTTACTTCGGTATAGTTGTCCAGACCATACTCTCCTAGCTCTCTGCCATTACCTGAAGCCTTGTAACCTCCAAATGGAGCCTGAGCCCCGAACACGTCATAACAATTAATCCTGCAGAGGAACACACAAACACAAATAAATAAACTCCAAATATTTATTCATTATTAGGTATCCAGACACTATCATAAAAATATTCAGTATCCTCATAATATCAAAAGCTCTCATTCTTGCCTATGATACTGTAGCTGCAGTATTCTTTCAAAACAATAGAAACACCCCTACAGGGTGCTGCACTAACACCTTCTTCAAATGTACAGGAAGAGGCAGGACACCAGTCATTAACAGTTCTAACTTCTTACACATGCAGTGAATGAGGAAAGGTAGAAAGAGGAGAGAAGAAAATGCAGGCAGTAGCACACCATGAAAGTTAGACACAGCTTTCAAGCCAGCCACTGGCAGTGTCCCAGTCTTAACATAGGGAGCACCATACCAAATGAGACAGGGACTAGGACTGGCTCTGCTCCAAGTGCAGAAACTGAAACGCAATGCAACGCCAATCAGTCTAGCCAGCTCAAGTATCATTACTGTATTATTATCTTTTCAGTAACATTGAAATATATGGTAACAAAGTGCAGGGTAAAGCTACTGCAAATTAAGTATTACTTAGAAGACAATTTGTCAAAAACCTGTACACCATAAGATCTCTACCTGCCAGTGGCACAGTCAGAAATGGCTGCTTGCAGCTGAATAGCATCGATTCAGTGACAGACAGCCGGCCCGCCTATTCCTATTCTGCTGTCTGAATGTTCCAGAGCAGCACGCAGTAGAGATTAAATCTTTTTAATCTCTTTTTTCCAATTTTTAACAACTTGGCTCTTGTTTTTATAGTTTGACATTTTGCTCTAATGAACATGAAACTCTTACTAATCGTGTCAAACATCTCCTGACCTGACCAATGACAATGTTGAGTAAAATTTAACAAAATAGCTGATATGAATGAAAAAAAACTACACAAACAAAACCCATGCTGTAAAATTACAAAATCTTCCTGTGAACGTTCTTGAGAGCCGTAGGGTTAGCCATGAACATCTGCAGTTTGCACACTTTTGCAACGTTTGCATAGTAATGATTTTAGTAATAACACTCCTACCAGACTGTGCCGGCACGGAGCCCATTGGAGACATAGTTGGCCTTATCAATGTCCTTAGTAAACACAGCAGCTGCTAGGCCATATTGAGTATCATTGGCTCTCGTCAAGACCTCCTCCAGTGTTTTAAACTTAAAGATCTGCATCACTGGGCCAAAGATCTGCAAGAGAAAACAGGACCAAAGAGAAAACATGAAGAGATGTGAGGGGACCTTTTTGGTCTGCCAGCCAATAGGAAGAGGAGCGTCACCTCCTTCAGGTTCCCCAGAAGTGAGATGCACCATTTTCGTTGGTTCCATTGTTTTTATTTTTTATTCCATTAAACCAGGTTTAAACATGCTCACGCTTCTCTCCTCCAGACTATCAGTAGTGTTTAGATTATGGTTTTGGTCAAGTACAAAAAAATGTTAAAAATTAAGTGTGAAAAAATGCAACCTGGTTGATGTTCCGTAAAGTGCAGGTGATGCTAAGCTGCAGGAGAAGCAAACGTTTATATTGCCTTATGAAAACAAGTGAAACAGACTGTAATATAACATCTTCTCCGGAATCGAACTGAAAACAAACTTGTCCTGTATTTTCAGTGTCAGTCTTTGATTTTAGTGAATTATGTGAACATTAAATCCTAATGCTTTCAAAGGTATATAAAATAACTTTATAACTCTTTCCCACTCAGGATAAAAAGGTAACTTAATAAACAAATGCAACTAGCTAATCTTTAACAGCGTGCTGAATCAAGTTTAATGTTAGCATTGAGTTGGATCCTTCTCTATTTTGTTCACACCGTTTCTAATGTTAAAATGTTAATGTTAGTTACAAACGTCTTTATAAAAGACTGAAGATAAAATATATTTGCCCAGTAATAATAATTTCCCTCTTTGTTTGGCTTTCTGGGATTAATTTAAAGCAGCTTTTTACACAGACATTACAGTATTGTTACCCTCTCATTCTGAGCAAAATGGAGTTAATTAACTGTAAATTAACTAAAACAGTCATATTTTCTTTTATACTTTTGTGGCAGAAAAGGAAGTGATGCACCTCACCTCTGAGGACCTTAAAGGAAGGGATCCATCTTACAGCTGGGGACCCTAGTCTCCTCTCATTGGCTTACATACCCAGGGCCCCCAGACGTGAGGTCTGCAGTTGGACCCTCTAGCTTAGTGTCACTGACACAAGCTAATGGCAGCCACAACAGACAATTACAGTTTTAAAAAATCCTGTTGGCCAACCAGCTGGAGTGACTCTACTGCAGTTTACCTGAATCAGAGATTGTGTATGTTTGGAATTTAACTATGACACAGTAATATATTCATATAAAAGGGAAATATATATATATAACAATTTCTACTGTATTTCATTTCATTCCTTTGTTTGATTTGTTTTTATTTGGGCATTTTAAATTTTCTACTATCCTACCTCCTCCCTCGCAATGGTCATGTTGTCCTGGACATCTCCAAACACAGTAGGCTGGATGAAATATCCTCTGTCAGCTGCCACTTCTCCTCCACACATAAGCTTGGCTCCCTCTCTCTTCCCACTGCTGATGTAGCCAAGAATCTTGTTGAACTGCTCCTGATCTACCTGGACAGGTCATCACAGGGGGAACAGCTTCCTGAACACCTTTTCATGTTTTAAAGCTGCCATGATCAATATTTCTTATGTGATGAAATGACAATGTGAAAGGGATTACAACTAGTGTTATTACAAATTCTGCAGTTCCCGTTGAGCTCTATCAAGTTTTTGACGATAAGAATTTATCATAAAAATGCTAAATCAATAAAATATTAGTTATGATGTGTGTGTGCTACCTGAGGTCCCTGCTCGGTCTTTGAGTCAAAAGGGTTTCCCACCACTCGTCTCTTAGCCCGCTCAACGCTCCGCTCCACAAACTCATCGTAGATGTCAGCTTGGACGTAGGTCCGAGAGCCAGCACAGCAGCACTGGCCTTGGTTGAAAAACAGAGCAAAGTGGGACTGCTCCACTGCATCTTCCACTGAATGAGGAAATGATAAAGACAACCTTAACTTTCGCTGGGAACATATTCAGAAAAATAAACAATACTAAAACACCACTTCAGAGTTTCAATACACTTCTTTCAAAGTTTCGACTCTTTTGTTTTGGAGATTCACACATCTTTCAGAACACTGGATCTGATCTTTCAGCTTTTGTTACACTTTGTGAGTACGATCCCACAAATCTTTACAACAGACAGTTTTCCTGTTAAATGCTGACCAACGTGGTGAACAGCCTTCACCACGTTTGAGAATATAACATTCTACCTTTAAAATAAAAAGGCCAGACACTGTAAGGTACCAATATTAATATTAGCCTTATGGCCAAATTAACCTTCCCTGGAACCCTGGGGCAAAGATTCACTGATGGGCCCCTATAGATTTTCCTCCCCCTCCCCTGAAGGCCTGCATCAGGTCAGTGGACATAGTAACTTTGTTTGGGAGTCTGCAGCGAAAGTGCTATCAAATTACCACAAACCCAATACCCCCACAGTGAACCTGCTGTTTTAGGATGGTAATCTATCTGTACAGCATACAAACACAGAAACACAGACAGAACACATACTGTTGGCGTCAGACAGTATGATATTAGGACTCTTTCCTCCCAGCTCCAGGGTGACTTTCTTCAGGTTGCTGGTGCCTGAAGCCTGCTGGATTAGATGACCCACCTGAAAAGAGAGATGGGAAAGAAAGTGATGGTGACACCTTTGCTTGGCTCAAATGATTGTAATGGTGGAGTAGTTAGTGCTACAATACTACTACAGCTGTTCAGGATGGCATTGCACGTTACAAGTCCAAATTGAGATTGGAAAGATGTTTGTAGTGTAGAAAGCCTTTATACTGTACATTATTCTGTATATGAGCGTACTTCCTGGAGGCATGTGGCAACACGCCTTACAGGATAAGGTTGGCTTGGATCAGGGGCATTGGCTGGACTGTTAACCATCAGTGAATGAGCCCAGATTTTTCTCCATCAAAAAAACTACTTCTAAATAGACAGCTTCCATGCATTTTTTTTCTAACATGAACTCAGCTAAGCTAGTAGCCTATAGTTTGTTTTTTTTTTTTTAAAGGAAGCTGTGGTAACTTAGCTGTTTATGTATGAAATGATCAGTAAAAATATTGAATTGGTCATAAACTTGGATTAGTTTGAGGGTCCTGCCTGAGAAAATTTGAGCATCAAGCACAATATATCCTGCATTCCAGCTGAAATTGTGATGCACCAATTTGTGTCTTTTCTGCATCCATTTATGGTTGAAATGTCTTTATTTATCTAAAGGAAATCACAAAAATCAGGTGCAAGATGACAACTGAAAATGTATTGGAATATGAACAGCATGCACGGGAATAAATGACAATATAGTAGATCTGTGTATACAGTGGGTACGGAAAGTATTCAGACCCCTTTAAATTTTTCACTCTTTGTTTCATTGCAGCCATTTGCTAAAATCAAAAAAGTTCATTTTATTTCTCATTAATGTACACTCAGCACCCCATCTTGACAGAAAAAAACAGAACTGTAGAAATTTTTGCAAATTTATTAAAAAAGAAAAACAGAAATATCACAAGGTCATAAGTATTCAGACCCTTTGCTCAGTATTGAGTAGAAGCACCCTTTTGAGCTAGTACAGCCATGAGTCTTCTTGGGAATGAAGCAACAAGTTTTTCACACCTGGATTTGGGGATCCTCTGCCATTCTTCCTTGCAGATCCTCTCCAGTTCCGTCAGGTTGGATGGTGAACGTTGGTGGACAGCCATTTTCAGGTCTCTCCAGAGATGCTCAATTGGGTTTAGGTCAGGGCTCTGGCTGGGCCAGTCAAGAATGGTCACAGAGTTGTTCCGAAGCCACTCCTTTGTTATTTTAGCTGTGTGCTTAGGGTCATTGTCTTGTTGGAAGGGGAACCTTCGGCCCAGTCTGAGGTCCTGAGCACTCTGGAAGAGGTTTTCTTCCAGGATATCTCTGTACTTGGCCGCATTCATCTTTCCTTCAATTGCAACCAGTCGTCCTGTCCCTGTAGCTGAAAAACACCCCCATAGCATGATGCTGCCACCACCATGTTTCACTGTTGGGATTGTATTGGGCAGGTGATGAGCAGTGCCTGGTTTTCTCCACACATACCACTTAGAATTAACGCCAAAAAGTTCAATCTTCATCTCATCAGACCAGAGAATCTTATTTCTCATAGTCTGGGAGTCCTTCATGTGTTTTTTGGCAAACTCTATGCAGGCTTTCATATGTCTTGCACTGAGGAGAGGCTTCCGTCAGGCCACTCTGCCATAAAGCCCCGACTGGTGGAGGGCTGCAGTGATAGTTGACTTTGTGGAACTTTCTCCCATCTCCCTACTGCATCTCTGGAGCTCAGCCACAGTGATCTTTGGGTTCTTCTTTACCTCTCTCACCAAGGCTCTTCTCCCACGATTGCTCAGTTTGGCTGGACGGCCAGGTCTAGGAAGAGTTCTGGTCGTCCCAAACTTCTTCCATTTAAGGATTATGGAGGCCACTGTGCTCTTAGGAACCTTGAGTGCTGCAGAAATTCTTTTGTAACCTTGGCCAGATCTGTGCCTTGCCACAATTCTGTCTCTGAGCTCCTTGGGCAGTTCCTTCAACCTCATGATTCTCATTTGCTCTGACATGCACTGTGAGCTGTAAGGTCTTATATAGACAGGTGTGTGCCTTTCCTAATCAAGTCCAATCAGTTTAATTAAACACAGCTGGACTCCAGTGAAGGAGTAGAACCATCTCAAGGAGGATCAGAAGAAATGGACAGCATGTGAGTTAAATATGAGTGTCACAGCAAAGGGTCTGAATACTTATGACCATGTGATATTTCAGTTTATCTTTTTTAATAAATTTGCAAAAAATTCTACAGTTCTGTTTTTTTCTGTCAAGATGGGGTGCTGAGTGTACATTAATGAGAAATAAAATGAACTTTTTTGATTTTAGCAAATGGCTGCAATGAAACAAAGAGTGAAAAATTTAAAGGGGTCTGAATACTTTCTGTACCCACTGTACTTCCCCTTGATGGTTGGAATAACTTGCTAGATTTGTCCCTCGTCGCTTTTTAGAAATAGTCAGTAAGAGGCTCTTTCATTCTGTATTATATATTATTTTTTAAAACATACAAGCAGAGAAACAGTGACCATTTCATATATACACAGTATTCTACACTCACCCAGATTAAACACACAAAAGGTCTTCACCCCTTAAGTCAATATTAAGTAGAGGCACCTTTGGCAGCAGTTATAGCCTTCAGTCTACATGGATAGATGCATATCAGAGATTTTTTGCACAGTTGCTCAAACTCTGTCGAGCTGCATGGAGACTGTGAATGAACCCTTAAATCCTTCCAAATTCTGGAATGGACTTAGCTGGTGCAATAACCTGAGTAACCTGCAGTACAAGCTCTAGTGTGGGGGCTCCCTAGATGAGATATGAATCTAAGAATGCCAAAATCTTAATATATAACTTCCCGAATATTCCTAGGGACATTATGAAAATGATTGGGGTGGGGAGGGGGGCTGAACCTTATATTTCCTTTTATAAAAAAGTAGGACCCTCTCCAGCCATATATCTATACATCTATCTATCTATCTATCTATCTATCTATCTATATTAAAAAAGATTCCCAAGATCTCAAAACAAACAAGTTTTATGAATGGGCACCGTTATACATATCAGACTCTAGAGTCTACGGTATATTCAAGCCCTCTTTTTCCCTGGTGCTAGTGCCGGTTCGCAGTTGGTTCATCTTGCGAAAACCTTTTAAGAACCGGTTTGCTTTTTCATGGACAAGAGAGCCACGTCATTATGTCACTGTATACGTCTCCACTGCAGAGACAAGACTTTACTTGGCGTTGAGAAGCTGCAGCATTTACTAACTGACACACTGTAACCTGCACTGTACATCTACTTCCACTGCACTGCTGACCTCCCCCTCTGCTCCGCTCACATTCACCATCACTTTCTGTCGCTCTCTCTCACTCGTTCAATCACACACTCGCTATGCACACACATTACACATTGCCCTATTCCTTAAAGGAACTACACTACTCCTATAACACCAGCACCACTAGCGCCAACTTCAAGCACAGCAACAACAATGGGTGGACTAAATCGTCTCTTTACAAGTGTTTCATTGGCATCCAAACACGACTGGTCAACATATTTGTGCTGCTCGTCGCAATCGCTATGGACCTTCAAGATGAAAGGTAATAACCCGGCACATTTTTTATTCTTATTATATAATAATCCCAATTCTACACTGGCCAAGAGAAACAAAGAACTGATACTCAAAAAAAACAGAGAATTGTCTTACCTCTGTGGAGCCAGTGAAGGCTACCTTGTCAACATCCATGTGCTTTGCAATGGCAGCACCAGCTGATGGTCCCATGCCAGGCAAGATGTTCACAACACCTTCAGGAAAACCCACCTGGAAACAGAACCAAGTCAACAAAAGCTTAATTATTATTGAGTACATCTTTGTCAACAACATAATATGCAATAGTAATTCAAAGTGGACACCATGAATATCTTTAACTATAATGCAATTACATACAACAGCACAAACCTCTACAGCTGAATAAACACCAAAATCTCTACAAAACTGAACATTGTAAGCTTCACAGAAGATTTTTGCATTGCATGTGTCAATTCATTCATGACATTATGTCCATTCAAAATTAATTATTGTTCAACAATATGAAGATTGGATTTCATCGAATGTAATGACAGACTATTCCAGCAGCTCAGACCATAAAAACTAAGAAGTTACTTTTGACTTTGCACTTGCAACCAAGCCGGCCTGATCCTGATCACCTCACATACATGAGGCTAATGAATGGTTAATAACCACAATATTTACAAGCCCATCATAAACTAAGGAGTAAAGTCGCACAGGACTGTGCACTTAAGAGGCTTTTTATTAGCAGTTCTTAAATGAACAAGAATCCAAAGAATCTTTAGAAACTGAAATCAGGTTTATTGGCAATTCGATTTCATAGAGGTACTGCAGAAGTGATTATAAAATAGAAAAATAGAAACAATATGAAAATACATTATTTAAACGAAAATGTATATATTACAAGAAAGGACAGATTTTTATTTATTCCACTGCAGCAAAAAAAGGCCATTACTTTTATGTATTTTCTTATATCTGGACCAATCATCTCCCTTCTTTCCTGCAAAACTGCTCAAGCTCTGAAGTTGCACAGCGAAGTAAAGGAAAATAGTTTCCAGAACTGTCATGTTGAACTTCTGAAGGTTTATTGCTTGTATCAAGCCTTTGTTGTAATGTCAGATTGTGTTTTGTGGTGGCCTAATCTTTATGTTGTGGGTTTGACTGCATGATTTAAGAGAGGAAGATAACAAAAATCTCTGTGCTAGTAACCTCAGAGAGAAAGATGTTTTAAACAGTGCTAGTGCAAACATACATCCTTTATCTAAATAAAAAAGCAAAGACTGCAGAACACGACATTCTTTATTATCCTTAATTTCCATATTCAACTTGAAAGGTCAGTGCTTGCTGTTCAAGGATCGCTAGTGTTGTAGGCGTAATAAAAGCATCTACATAGTCAAGGTCTGATGAAGAGGAGTCAAAAGAAACCTTTCTATTATACTGCACTTCGACTCCTTAAGGAACACAATTTGTGACACTTAACCACAACTTTAATACATCTCATGAAAAGCCAAGAGACTGCATTATTCTACAGTTTTGCCAACCATAGACAGCCATTTCTAATTTAGTGTGAGCTTCAATACAAGCCCTTTCAAACAAGGGGGTTTAAAGAGTACAGAATATACTACTTCGATTAAATCTTTGTTACCTATTGAATGGTTACGCCTAAATATTCTATTCGTACAAAAAAAAAAAAAGTAAGACGTGGTCTTAATGTTAGTTTGTATTGCATTTATGATCATTTTTTATTTTTCTGGTAAAGACACATTAACTGATGGAGTGTAAATGAAGAAACACAGTACCTCTTTAATCAGGCTGGCTACGTAGAGTGCTGTGAGTGGAGTCTGCTCGGCAACTTTCATCACCACAGTGTTTCCAGTTGCAAGGGCAGGGCCAAGTTTCCAGGCCTGCATCAACAGAGGGAAGTTCCACTGCAGGAAGGGAAGAAGAGAGGGAGGAAGATCAGGAGTAAAGGTATGGACACATTACACTTCCATTCTACCGGTATTCCTTCCATTTCCATTCACTTCCAGTGAAGCCTGTGTGACAGAATAACTCCAGCATGCATTTCCTGGTTTGTTCACCGTTTTTTAGGTAATAATTATCACACTAAAAACTCCAGATTATTCTGCACTGTTTAGTTTGTCAGTGCTCGGATTTATAATTAATATTTATATTTAATTTATAGTGCAGTCCATAATACATAATGTTTCAACTAGCAGATGAGAACATGTTTTTTTTTTCTATACAAAAATCCAATTTTGACCTTCAATTTGCATTTCAGGTGTTCTACATTGGCCTTAAAAGTGACTCTTATCTAGTCAGAAGACCCTTAGTGTGAATATGGGCAGTAGGCAGGAATAGTGTTCATTTTATTTTTATTAACCTTTCAAACAAGCTTATGTTGTAAACAGAGATCTGATTAGCATCAAAATCCATGGATTAGCTGGATTAGCAACTTTTAGGACCTCGTTGCTTCAGTCTCTGCGTCTCCCTCCCTCATTGTTCTGACTCGAGCTTATCTCTTTCCCTCTGTATCTGAGAAAACTGTGCTGCAGATTTTACACCCAAGAGGAGTTTCCACTTGCAAAGCGGCCTGTCAGCTGGGAAAGATGAGGTGCAGCAGCTATCTGTATGCATGTCCATTCCCTCTTTTCATACTTACAATGTTTGAATCATTTTTTCCCTGCAAACCTCCACCCCGCACCCCCCTCACCGGTATGATCTGTCCACAGACTCCGATGGGTTCATGTCTGGTGTAGCAGAAATAATCTCCATCAATGGGGATGGTCTTTCCCTCCCATTTGTCAGCCCATCCTGCATAGTACCTAAACACAACACAGCTGGTTTATGTGCATGCACAATATCTGTGCTTACACGGAAGATTTTTCCCTTCCAAAGGTTTGAAGCAGAGCTACTTCATTTTACGTATGCTTTACCTATGAGATTACATTTAAGAGCAAGATTAAAACACTATCGTATATTACCTAGACTGAGGCAGCTGAAGACATCGGTGAAAATTTACATGGCGGTTTTACATCAGGGCTGCACTGTGACTTTTTTGTGAAAACAGAGGCAAACAGTGAAGCTTCAAAATGCCATAAAACTCTGTGCTGCGTGTTTGTTACCTGAGACATTTAACCACATTGGGCAGATCCACGGTGTAAGAAACAACATATGGCTTCCCGTTGTCAAGGGTCTCCAGCTCCTGTGGCAACAACACAATTTTACATCCATAACAATTTTGTACAGCACTGAAACAATTTAAGTTGTGCAATATTATGTCATATGATGCGTTTCCAACTATCGTAGAAAATACAAAATGCTGTACTGTATTACATCATACAGTATTTGATAGTCTGGGTTATGTCCATAGATTGAAGGTGGAGGGCTGGAGATGACAGGAAGGTCACCTGAGGGCTACAACTTGGACTATGCATTCTTCCTTTAAGGTCAGATATTTTGTCTTGAATCTGGTCTCTGATTCTTCATTAACAGCATGAGCCTCGTTTCTGTGTTTCAAAGTTCTACAATCAAGCAGACTGTTCCTTTTATTCTGTTCTCACTGTCTACATTCAGCACAGGGGAAGTAGAATGCACAAACCTGTCCGTTATTGCTTTTGTTAAAGGTAATTCCACTTTACCAGAAGTCTGAAAATCTTACAGTATTTCAAGTCGTTTCTACCTATCATTCAATTAATGCACCAGAGTACATTGTTTCATCCACGTTTGTTTTGATTTTTCATTGCTCTTTTTCTTTTATTTATTGTCTAAATAATGTGCAAAAAGAAAGACCATTTTACATTCAAATGTAGTAGAATCAAAATACTGGATAGTCAGTACTGGTCTATCCTGAGATTCATGATGAAACAGGTTAATTTTTGCCTTGCATGATAAGTATTATCGAACCTTAATGTAAATAGTAATAAATTATGTGGGAAACAAATGTGAAAAAATGTGTGTGCTCATGTGAATATACCTGATACAAATAAAAGCAGCCTTGTTTTTCCCACATGCTGTTCGGTAGTGTTTTGACATTTAATATTGACTCACAGCGAGGTAGGCAGAGTCCCGTTCAATAGCATCGGCCAAACGGCTGAGTAGCAGGCCACGATGAGACGCGTCCATCCGTCGCCATGGTGACCCCAACCGAAAGGCATTACGTGCTGCTTTCACTGCCTTGTCTACATCTGCCTGGAAATATAACACCACAACTTGGTGAGTTGGTGGTTTTAAAGGAATACTGTTGATCTTTGGAGTATCAAATGCTGCAAAGGTGGAGGTAAAATTGAAACAAACAAATTTACAAATTTAACAAGGATTCCATTGGTGACCTGACTCTAAAATGTTAAAATATATCAAATGTACAATCCATGCCTCTCTGTTGATTCATAAGTCAACATTTATAACATAGCTAAAACACAACTTCTGTGTCATGCTATCAATGTCTCGTAGCTCTGAAGCCCCACTGCAAGAACCATGTTACGTGATTTCCTGGAGAAACCAGATCTGTTTGGAACATACAGAAAAAACGGCAGAGAAGCACATTATGCTGCAAGACAAAAAAGGTTTTTTCTTGTTGTGGCTTAGCAGCAAGGCTTTCCCTACTGGATGTTTGTTAGGGGGGTCATTCAACAAGATGTCTTTGAGTGTAGAAAAGAGGGAGACATTATTTTCCTAGCTAACGGCCAATGATGGTGATCAACTGGAATCAATCAAATTGGAAAAATGAAAACATGCTAACTTTTGAACAAATTAAAACAGGGATTTGGTATGACTGACTCTTCCCTGACACCTCCAAATAAGATAGTGGCCAATATGTACAGATCATAGACTGCACATACAGCCTATGGTACAGATCATTAACCTGGGCAACACCTAACGCCTACTGCTCCACGAAGCTTGCATGGGAACAGGATTCGAATTCCTCCCTAACAATTACAGACTGGGAAAATCTGCAATTAAGTCCTTTAAATGTGTAAGATATGAAGTAGTTTAGTATAAAGTTCTGTGTGGAGCTTATATTACTCCACTTTCCAAAATTGAGTATGATTATAGTGACCAGTGTTGGCATGATGGTGGGAACCGGGGTTCTTTGTTTCATCTATTGTGGGAGTGCCCACAAGTGCATTTTCTTTCGTTATAGTGGTGAATTTAATTCTACATGCTAATTTCCCAGTTACTATGTCTGCTGGACCAGAAATTTGAAGCACTTTGCCCACTTCCTACACACCGTATTTTTATGCTGGGATGTCTCTCTGCAAATATAATAATTTTGATTAACTGAAAAGAGCACAAACCATCCTGCTTTGAGATAAGTTACTGGCTGGAGGACTATCTTGATTTGTTAAACATAGAGAGAGAAGCACTCTTCTTTAAGACTGATAAAACCATGTAATATAGCTTTTACTGAATCATTAAGAGAAAAAAATAAATACAAAAATAACACACTGTACTAATGTAACAAAAATAAAATGCTTTGATTGGCTTTACGTAGACAAAGAACCAAGAGTACGTCTGGTTCGTGGGTTGACAGGGATAAATAAATATAAAATATATATAGAATGTACAGGACATGTGGAGCAGATCTGCACGCTGTAGCAGAAAAACACGCATTTAATTTAGTCTGGACTTTCAATTTGACAACCAAGTTCAGTGTCAGTAAATGTTACCAACTCTCACTGGGACATAAAAGAATGTGAATTAAAGAAATCTGTATGTATCAGTGTGTTTACCCCATCAGCCTCTGCAACTTGACAGATGATTTCACCGGTTGCTGGATTAATGGTGGGGAAGGTTTTCCCACTCGCTGCATCCTGCCACTGGTTGTTGATAAACAGCTGAAAGATTCAAACAGATCATTACCTGAAGAAAAACTTCACTGGAGTTGTTGGAAGACTGGACATTGAACTTGTTTTTTAATTAAACAAATAAAACAAAATCAATCACTAATTCCACCTGTTTTCTGCCTTTTGATCTGTTTCATGGGCTACTGTGACATAAATCTAACCACCAAATTTTCCTTTTGTGCTAAGGTTTTAGGTAGGTTTTTATTGTCATTACAGAGCTTAGAATGGATCAGACTAAACGGGTCATTATCTGCATTGTATTTTCTGCCGTCAACTGGCGTGTTTTTGTTTAAAAAAACGGAGCACAGGATGGCACGAATTGTTACAATGTGCCATTTAAACACAGAAAACATTACATGCATGTGTTGAAGACTCATTGAAGTGGTCCAGGAGAGCCTAAAATAATCTCACTATCTCTTCAATGTCCTTTTGTAGTTAAGCAGAAAGTTACTTCGTGCCATATTCACTCGTTCTCTCAAATCCACACGTTTGGTAGCCTCTACCCTGAAAAAACCCTCATTCAGACAAACTGTACTAAGCTGGGAATTTTTTTGGAAGGGAGGAGATATAGCCTAATGAAAAGACGCCTGGCTGCGTTTAATAAACACCTGCTGGCGGCAGTATAGAAAGCCAGCAGGTGTATGCCGCTTGTTAAATGGCACATTAAAAGAAAATGCACCTTCCTGCAGGACCTTTTTTAAACAAAAATAATGTCTGGGGATGGTGATAAAACTAATGTGAATAATAACCCATTTGGCATTCGATAGTAGTCGCCCTACAGGGCGGCGTTCAGGCCATGGATGTATTATAAGAGCTGGATAAGGCGCCGCTGCTTAGCCTTGCTTTTAATTTTTTACGGTGGCCACTCGTGTTATTGCAACGAATGAT
Organism: Lateolabrax maculatus; assembly: GCA_031216445.1. Taxonomy (NCBI): domain Eukaryota; kingdom Metazoa; phylum Chordata; class Actinopteri; order Acropomatiformes; family Lateolabracidae; genus Lateolabrax; species Lateolabrax maculatus. The sequence continues at coordinate 25,958,469 of CM062199.1, forward strand.
CCCCTGCTGCCCAAAAAGCATTTTCCTCATAGACCGCCACTGTACAGTAGACTTCTGTAAAAACCGTTGACAGGACATCTCCAGCTATAAACATGGTCAATAATTACTCTTTGTATTGTATATTTTTAAGCCATGACGGTTTAATCTTTGTAAGCTTTTCCCAAACCCAGAAAAGTCCTGAATGATGTCACTGCTATGTACAAGCACCCCCAGAAGCTAGAAACTATATGCTGTTGGTTTGTCGTTTTGAAGGCAGGAATTCCAAGCCCCCAGGAAGTGCGCCACACTTTGAAGCCAATTTGACATAGCGGCCAAATGGTGGAATTACAACTTCCGGGTCTGTCACGTTATGCCATTGGGCCCAAGAAGACTTTTTTCCATTGAAAGAGACGTCTGTAACTCAGTGGATACATTTTTTTGAGGTATATCAACTTACGAGTTCTAACACTTCAATAGCCCGTATTTATATCCTTTAGGTCCTACAAGTTGTAAAATTGACTGATAGCTGAATCCAGAGTTACTTCAGTCTGCTGTTCATGTGAACGAGCCCAGGACCGAGCGGCTGGGAGGCAGGGCTTACGGAAACGCTAGTGTGCATGCTCTATGGGCCCAACAGAGCGGGAAAATCTGTAAACTTCCGCATTCTGAATACCCGGATGTTTGCTTCATGTGCCACTGAGCAACTTCCATAGGAATGAACGAGGCCCGGCCTCCAACACTGTATCCAGTTCTCTTCATACATCCATAAGGGATTTTTGCTTTGGCGGTCGCCATCTTGTTTTTTTGGAGCCAGAAGTGACTTTAGTCTAAGGAGAGGGTAGCGCTGCCTCTATCCTGAATGGCGGTCGCCGTGGTAATGACTTGTCAATCATGCAATATCCCCGCCCCAAAGCAAACACTGCATTATCTTGTGACCATAATTTACAAAATGAACATCCTGCTGTACTGTAAAAGACTTGAAACTAGGGACTGAGACCAGAAACTCCTTAGCAAAGTTTCATTTTCTCATTGACTTTCATACAAGTTGTGCTTTTTTTGCAGCCAGTAGAGTCGCCCCCTGTTGGCCATTAGATAGAATGCAGGTTAAGGGCGCTCTAACCTCACTTTGTCAGACCTTGAGGTTGCCGCTGGGTGCAGGCGCATAGAGCCCTGCCGGACACCAGCTGGCGATACAAGACTTTATAAAAACATCTACGCCAGGAAAAGGAGACGGATAATGCCGTCATCGGCTCTCGATACGTTTGAGCACAGTGAACATCCCAAACTAACGTGACCAATCCACATGATTCAAATCACGAGGGCGCACTGTTAATAATTAACGCTATATAAACTACCGTAACCTCAGCACGTCAAATGTATCTATTCCAAGCAGGATTTCATCAAGTTAGTCTGGATTCCTTACTACAGGAACTGTCTCCTCGGTGGCCTTTCACAACCAACAGCACCTCATTAAGTTTACATCAGCAATAACTACTTACATTAAAAGTAAGCATGCAGTTATAGTTAATATCAGAGAAAACTAACTCCTCGGCGGTGCCTTCGCTATATTAACTGTCTAGTTTCTGCTCTGCAAGTGCACAGAATGCACTTGTTGATTGCGCAGTTGGCCAATGTCCAACAACACGGTGGAGCTCACGTGTGCACAGCAGCTAACTGTACCTTGTTGTAGTGCACCTCGGGGTGGGAGCTGGGTGCTGGGATGGCGGCTGCAGAGTAGTGACACACCGACAGTCGGCTCAATCTGGGAATGGCCCCCGAAAACAGGGTACGGATCATGATGCTTCCTTCTGCACGCGCAACAGAGACAATCTGCGAACCGCCCGGGGGCCTCCGGGGGGGGGGGGCCTCCGGGGGGGGGGGCTCCGGCCTCCAGCCCCACCGACGTTCGTTACGTCACCGTCCTACGTCCAAACATTCTTCTTCGGGTTTTAACCACAGCTTGCATCCGTCCCTTGCATTACTGCCATCTTCTGGAGTTAGTTAACTCCTACAGCGTCCGGAATGTTATACTTTCCTCATGAGTCCTGTTCTCCTTAAAAAGCTGACCAGGCATCTTCTACCTGTCCCACTTTCACCACACTCCAGTATGTTCTTTATTCCTGCTCCTGTCATTCCCGATCTCATTTCTTCCATCATGTCCTTTCTATGTGACTCATATCTCCTTCTGTTTCTGGTACCTGACAATGATCACAGAAACCTGTTGGTACTGTTCAGATTACTGAGCCATATTCTTAACCTGCCATGACTGTCTTCAGTTTTTTTTCATTTCCTCCCCTACCTCTCACAATACCAACTCTATTTTGTATTTAATGTAAATGTCTTCCTCTCATCTCCTGATCCCAGTGCTGCTGCCACTCTTTATTGCTTTCTCTTCATACAATGCCCTTTCCTTCTGATTTTGAAAGTTTAATATATTTATCTATGATTCCTTTTTTAACAGCTTGTTTGGCTAATTTGTCAACTCTTTTATTTCCAACTATACCTGTATGAGCAGGAACCCAGATTAATACAACTTCAGCACTTAGTTTCTTTATTCTTGTGTGTACTGATATTATTCAAAGGTTAAATCCTGACGATTACTAAGCATACCTGCATGAGACTGTACAGAGCAGAGACTGAATCACTACAGACTAAGACTTTATTTGGTTTGTTTTGTTCAGCCCATTCTAAAGCCGTCAGGATGGCACACAGTTCATCTGTATACCTCACCTCTATAGCGAGGAACTGCTACTGCAGAACCTGTGTGGCCTGTTATTGGATCCTTTGATCCATCTGTAAACACCTACACATAGTCTTTATATTGATATTCCAGATACCCATAAAACTCGCTCACCAGATCTGCACTTTTATTGTTTTCCTTAAAGTAATTTCAAATCTACCACCAGTGGAGTTAAAGGCCATAAAACAGTTTTCACACAATCCCAGGTGTGTTGCTGCTGCATCTCCTGTCCATCCAAAACTTAGTGTTGGTGCTGTCTCTCTTTCCCAGCTGGCCTGTAGAACTCTTATGGTCCCCTCAGATTTATCCAGCAGTTAACCACCAGCTGTCTGATGAAGACTCGGCGGCATTTCTCCTGCCTCAACTTGAAGGGCACACACTGGCGATGTTCTCACTGCTGCTAAACACACTCTCAAAGCTTGAGCCGGAATTACATCCAGCCCTGCAAGAACAGATGGAGCTGCTGATCCATACACCACACTCCCATAGTCGAGCCTTGATCTGATTAAAGCTACATAAATATATTTCAGTGATGAGGTAACAGCTCCCTATCCCACTCCTGCAAGACATCTCATAACATTTTCACTTTTTTACATTTATCCTCCACATTTCTAACATGCTTTCTCCATGTTAATCTCAGATCCAAATACCCTCCCAAAAAAATGAATTTTCAACTCTCTCTAAGTCATTACCATATAATTTAGGATTATTGCCTTCCCTGAGCTTCCTTCTAGTGAAGAGCATAACTTCTGTATTCTCCACTGAAAATTTAAATCCCCATTTCGCCCCCCACATTTCAATTTGACAAATCCCATTTTGTATTTTCTTAACTACATGTTCCACATTTCTCCCTCTTTTCCACAGAGCCCCGTCATGAGAAAACTGTGATCTCCCATATCCATTGGGATATTTTCAAATATATCAATTATCATGACAGAGAATAAAGTGGGACTTATAACACTCCCCTGATGTGTTCCATTCTCTACAACATGCTTACTTGACATTTCGGACCCTATTTTATCCTGGATGGATCTTCCGCTCAGAAAGTCCATAATCCAGTTGAAAATCCAGTTTAGCCTGGCATCACCACACTAATTCGCAAATGTGTATTAATCTGGAACCTCCCAGTTCATTTTTGATTTCCAAGGGGCGTTATCGACGGCGCAGACAACCAATCAGAGCAACGGAGTGCCGTCCTGTCAGACAGTACATCCTGTCCGAAGTTTTCGGCAAACATACATTTCTTATCAACATAAAGTTTAAGTGCAGTTGCTTGTTCTTCTTTTAGTATAAAATTTACCGTCCAGTCCGTTTAATACTGCTGCTGTAGCCGGCTGCTGAATGATTAATCGGCAGAGAAATCAGTTTGAATGGGAGAGGGGCCAGACGTATCTGCCAGAACAAATGAAACATAAGCTCGCAGATTCGTCTGGTTCCCAGGCTTGTTCCCTTTGACTCCCATAATGTGCAATTTGATCATCAGTCCCTTTCTCCATAACATGTCATATGCTTTTTCCACATCAAAAACACTGCTGCCACTGTCTCTTTATTTACTTGTGATTTTCTTACTTCATCCTTTAGACACACCACTGGGTCCTTAGTGCCTCTTCCTCTCCTAAATCCACTTTGGTACGCAGCCATCATACCTCTGCTTTCCACGAAATATATTATCCTCTCATTGACCATCCGTTCCTTTAATTTACAGACATGTGATGTCAAGGCAATAGGCCTGTAGTTTGTTGGCTTACTGGCATCCTTCCCAGATTTCCTTATTGGAATAATTAATGCTTCTTCGATCTCTCTGGGATTCTTCCTTCATCCCACACTTTATTGAATAATACAAGGAACTTCTTCAGTCCCTCCATACTTAAATGGTTTACCATGATGTAGCACATCTCATCTTTCCCTGGTACAGTCTTCCCAGTTTTAGCCAGTGCCTTACTTAATTATCCTACTCTAAATGGCCCTTTTTGTTCATCAGTGCTTTCAGATTTGGTTTTCTCTCTGCCTCTTTTCACCTCCTCAGACAAATTAGTGAAACCGTGTACTGTAACAAAAGTATTTACCATTATCTCAGCCTTTTCCTTATTGGTTACTGCAACCATTTCCACTACTCAAAACAGTCCATCTTTTTAATCATCCCCCACACCTCTCCTATCTGAGTGGTGCTCCCGATTGAGTCACAGTACCCACACACCCATCTCCCTCCAGCACATCCTTATTATTCTCCTTACTACTGCCTGAGCTTGTTTGTACTGTATCATTTTCTGGGAATTATGTGTTCTTTTCACTAGCTTAAATGCCTTATGTCTGTCTTTTACGGCTTCTTTAAAATTATCATCCCACTATGGTACTGTGTTCCTCTTTGCCTTTACTTTTACTAATTCAGCTGATATTATACCTTGTCTTACTTTATTATCTAATGATTCTATGTCCATATTATAATTAGTCTGACTCAGGTATCTATCACTTTTTTAGTGAAATGTCCCCCAATCAGCCTTCTCAAACACCCATCTCCCTCCTCTGTCTCGTGTGGTCAGTGCTGTAGAAATGTTGACTTTACATAACAAACATTATCATAACAACGATAATGATCGCTCCCTATGGTTCCTTCTTAATATACATTCTAATCACACAAGGGTGCCATATTATTACCAGTGTGAGATCAAGTAAAGATTCCTTTCTGGTGCTGACATATATTCTTGTTTTGTTTCCATTATTTAAGCACACAAAGTTTTTTTCATCCAACAACTCTTCTATTACTTGACCATTATTGTTATGTGCATTAAAATCCCCACACCATAAACATTATTTCCATTCTGCCCCTCTATTTCCTCTAGCTTGTTCAACTCTAGTTTTTTACATGGGTTGTAGTAATTTATAACTACTAACCTTTTCCTCTGGCCCACATTTCTATTACCACGTATTCCTGTTCATGGTTTCCCTCTTGCTCAGTAAACTCCATGCTGTTGCTGTCAACATCCGTCTCCCTCTGTGCCATCCTGTCAGAGTTTATAAGGAACAGTGTATAAATAACGCCTATACAGGCCGCGGTCCCTACAAAATGTTCCTCACAATACCCAACCCTATCCCTATTAAGTTCCATGGTACGCAAATCCAAAATCTGTGTCGTTTAATCAGTCAAATAAGTCAAAAAAATAGCGTATCAATTCACAGCAATTCAAACCTTCCTACTCTCTCCAACTCTCGTGATCTCTCTAACGTAATGGCGGCTGTCGAGTAAATAAAATGACAGTCGGTCATTGACTGGTGTCCCAGTCTGTGCTGCCATGAGCTGTGCTCATAGATACATAACGTGTACTGTAACATTTCTGAAATTGGATGTTCTCAAAGGCAAGATGAAGAAAAAGAGTAGGTTTAAGGTTTTCTTGGTACAGATTAAAAGCAGAGCTCAGCAACAGGCAGACTACTAAATAAATACTAAATACTAAAATGAAGAAGCAATACCTCAATGTAAAATATTCCATTACAAGTAAAAGTTCAAAATGTTCCTCAAGTTAAAATACAAATGTATTATCAGCAAAATGTACTTAAAGTATCCAAAGTATACATTATGCAACAGAATGGTTCAGTGTTCTAATCTCATATATTATATTATTGTAGTATTATTACCAATGCATTTACATCTAAGCATTTTAATGTTTTGGCTTGTTCCAGGGCAAAATACTTGATATGTCGTTAGCAGTGATTACCAACTTGGAAAAGTAGACAACTTCCTCCTCACCCAAGGCCCCAGGGCCTGTGTGGCAAATGATTTGACTGATTGCAAAGTTGTTTTGTATCTACACTTAAATGAGGGCCTTAAAGTGGCTCCTCCATAATTATTTGAATCTGAGACTCACACTTGAAAAAGGGCCCTGTGTCAAAATTTAGTTTTAATACCTTCAATAATTCAGTTGAGATTCCGATATTATTATAATTTTAATAAATAAAAACTTTGTACTGAATCCAATTATAGCCAAACTAACTTTAGGAACCCAAGGGGAAAAGGAGCAGATGTACAGGCAGGTGGGGATCAGGTGACAGGGGAATGGGAGTAACCAAGAACGCATAGAGAGGCAGGCAGACAGAGTTAGCTTTAGAGTATAATAAATCCAATTTTACACATCTTGGGTGGATAAAGAATGCAAAGGCACAAAGTAAATCCCTGCTCAATTTACAATAGGCTTCAGTCCTACAGATTGGTCCAACTGCTGCAACCCTCCCTGATGATTCATGATGACAATCTGCAACAAAATTGTTCATTTATATTGACACTTTGTAGCTATGGTATTCAGATTTTGTGTGCTAAGAGTACTTGATAAAACAGGAAGGCATCTGTATAAAGTAAACACACACTATAATCTGTGGATTTGAATGTGCATCTGCTATTTAGTGTCAAACAATGAGGAGCAAAGGAGATTCTTATTATCACTGCAGCAAGGAAAGCATGATAACGCTACATTAGAAAGAGTTGGAAAGGCATCGTGGGAAATGTAGTTATTTAATTACCTATTCCAAAGCGTTTCTCCAACCAAACTACTTCTCCACTTTCTAGTGCAGTGTGTGCTGTAGTGCACCTGTGAACCGGGTTGGCCAATGGCCAGTAAAGTAAAAGAAGAATCTAAATAAATGAATAAATAAGGGGTAGTGTGATTACCAGAACATAGGGAATTAATCAGCAGATACATTTGCAGAACCAGCAAAAGAGAATTGTGTTGATACAAAAGTTTATTCTGCTTTGACTGACGGAAAGAGTATATTTATATGTTGAAGGAGCAGAAGGAAAGAGAACAGTGTCATCAGAGTGTCTGAAGTTTGTGGTGATGGGGGAGGTGCTGGTCCAGTCATTTGTGCAGCGGTTGTAAAGGGGTGGGACACAGCCCTGAGGGGCCCGGTGTCAGTGATGATCCCCAGCATCCGCTGCCCCTTGCTTGGCCCTCTATGCAAACTGGTGGGAGTCCAACTGTGGTCTGACAGCTGGCAGGATAGAGTTCAGTATCAGTTTTAGTTTCTATTTTTTTGGAATGCTGAAGCTGTGCCTAATGTGTGTGTGTGTGTTTGTGCGTTTGTGTGTGGCGCAGTGGGTTTGAGGCCGCAGTTGAAGAAGATGGTGTGTGTCCGGTTCATGGATGTATAAAGAGAATCGGTTGTAGCGCTGAGCTGCTTTTGATGATCTGCAGGAATGAGAAGTACGTGAAGGCAATGCAGAAGACTTTGCATTGATCTAGCTTTTTAGCCGTTCAGCTACACAACAAGACTCTTACAAACTCTCAAAACTATCCAAGACGGGACGCTAACAGCTAACAGCACAACGAGACGGTCACAGCAGCACATGAGATGATGCTCTGCACTGGTCAAAAAGTAACATAGCATCACTGTTTTATAGCTTTCCTGTTAGGAGAATAAGATATAGCATAATTAATGTAACTTTAAAAGCAGGTAAACATTGGAACATTTAAACAGAAGTATTCAGAACAGACAACCGGACTAAAAAATTAAGAATCTGCCTTTTTGTTCGTGTCATCTGTGATGTATCTAATTTAAAAATTGAGAGACATGTTTGGCAGGAAGTCCATACTTTAAATTGACATATGTTTCCAGACTGTATGTTATATGATTTACTAAATTTACAATACAAAAGCCAACAAGTTAAAGTTTCTAATGGCCATTGCAGAAATACAGTTAATGTCAGGTTAGGGTTACTGTCTTGGATCAATGGCAGACATTAGCCTGAGATCAAACAACCAGACAAATTAGTCACAAAGCCATTCACTCTGTTCAAAAGAACAAAGATTCAAAGGCATACTTCTCAAAACATACGCACACAAATTACAAGCAACACGCACATCTCACTTCACATGCTCACAAGCAAACACACGACTGGTGGTAACTTGCAGTTATAGTTTCTATCTATTAGAAGTTTTTAAGATGATGCTCAGAGAGGTATTATTTGTGACGCTTTTTTGTAACAAGATATTTCCTAAAAGAAGCCACACTTTCCCAGACCACAACAAATATTTTTCACACAGCTGTTCCTGTAGAGAATTACATCAGGCCCTCTCTTGAAGACAGGGTCTGTCTATGTTTTAATGTCACTGGAGAGAGGAAAGCAGATGTTGCCAACACATGAGTTAACAGGGTCTGGAGAAGGTATATTAAAGGAAATTGGTAATATTACCATTCAGTAGTAGGTGTAATGAGATACAACAGGTCGCATTACAATCAGTGTCACTGTTGTTTTTGTAAAAGTATCTTTTATTTATTTATCATAAACCAAGATTCCATTACAACTAAAATTATAATTACGTCACATATTTCTTGCATGGATTGTGCTGCCTTAGAGTAACCTACAGCAGATATGTCCAGACATCTAGCATCCATTGTGTGCAAGAAGGACATCTCATTATGTGGACGGTGGACATAAACGTTCCACCTCCGTGAGGAAAATAATTCCTCAGAGGGGTTGAGGAATGGAGAGTACGGTGGAAGCAGAGTGACATCATGCTGGGATGAGCTGTAAACTGCTCTGTGACTGGAAGAGAATGGTGAAACATCACATCATCCCTTACAATTCCAAAATGATTTGGATTCTGCCACACCTGCCTCCTTTCCGGCACTCAATGTCGCAATTAGGACTTTATGCATTCTTAGTTTTTAGGTTTTGAACGTAAATTGAACAGTCTGGACAACTGCATGTAAATGTGTAAAATGGAGTGTAACTACACAGTTTTGGTGGTGGTTGAGTTTGAGTGAGAAAACAAAATATGACTTTGAGATGTGGCCATGGAATACATTTTGTGTCAAGTCAAGTCAAGTCAATTTTATTTGTATAGCTGTGATGGAAATCTTAGAGCTGGGTCACTCTAACAAGAAGTTTCAGGAGACCGGGATGTCTTACACAGGAATATTTATTGAAGCTCGATCGAGGAGAAAAGGGAAACACCACGTGTGAATCACAGCGTACTGCTACCCAAATCTGAAGATGGTGTCCTGAAGCTCAGTATTTAACCCTCCCCAGAACTGATAAGTTCCACTATATCCAAATAGGGTTATTCCTAACTCAGTCTGTCATGTGTGAGGACTCTATTGGATATTGGATCCAAACAAGGAATGACATCAACCATTGCTGTCCTAGCAACAGCATAGCCTCTCTACAGTCTCTCTTATCCAGCGTCAACAACCAGGCACCAGCCTGTTGTGTCTAACCCTGAATACAGAAGATATCTAGCAGACCTTGGTTTACCAGAGGCCAGAGCCAACTCTGCCTTGTCAGGTACACAGAGTGAGACAGGCGGACAGGGACAGGCAGTTGACCTGACCTGTGAAGCACTGTCTTAAGTTACCTTTAACCTACAAGAGGTAGGTTTAACATACAAGAAGGAAAATTCCTTCACAATAGCGCCAAATCATAACAAAAGTTATCTCAAGACACTTTTCACATGGAGTAGGTCTAGACCATACTCTTTAAAATATTATTCACAGAGACCCAACAGTTTCCACCATGAGCAGTACTTGGTGACAGTGGCGAGGAAAAACTCCCTTTTAACAGGTAGAAACCTGGAGCAGAACCAGGCTCTGGGTGGGAGGCCATCTGCATCGACCCAGTTGGGTTGAAAGGGGAGGAGAGAGGGGGAGAGGGGAGAGAGAGCAGAAGGAGAAACAACATAATAATCAGACTAATAATAATTAGTGCAGCAGTGAGTGTGGAGCAGGAACATGGGGGCAGTAGACGGCCGGCAGTCACAGATCCAGAATCTACAGCTCCAGAGGCAGAAATGCCTGCAGAAAGGGAGAAGGCAAAAAAGCACAGAAAACACAAGAACTACTGGGAAAAAGTGGAGTTGGTAACATGTATTTGTGGGATAGGAATGCGTACGGATGGAGAGGGAAAGGAGGAGAGAAGTTCAGTGCATCATGGGAAATCCCCCCGGCAGTCTAAGCCTATAGTAGCATAACTAAGGGATGGTTCAGGACTCACCTGAGCCAGCCCTAACTATAAGCTTTATCAAAAAGGAACGTTTTTAGCATACTCTTAAACGAAGAGAGGGTGTCTGCCTCCCGAACCCAAACTGGCAGCTTGGGTTCGGGACTTTTAGAGACTTTAGGTACCACAAGTAACCCTGCATTCTGTGAGCGTAGTGCTGTAGTGGGGTAATACAGTACTATCAGCTCTTTAAGATATAATGGTGCCTGAAATTCTATTCTAGATTTTACAGGGAACCAGTGCAGAGAAGCTAATATTGGAGAAATATGTTCTCTTTTACTAGTTCCTGTCAGTACACATGCAGCTGCATTCTGGATTCTGGATCAGTCTTTAAAGACTGTCAAAGCAATGAAGAGTGATCCACAGTTAGTCCACACTGACTTCTGTGCTGTGTAAAGAGCTTAGACAGAATGAACTCCTATAAAAAAAATGTACTTTAGCAATTGTGAAAAAAAGTCAATACCTATCCACACTCCACACCAGCCGGTGGCGCTAACGGCCCCTCGGCCGGGAACACGCAGGCGCAGTAGAAGTAGAAGCGTAGTATGTACATGTGCTCACAGTGCGTCCGCTCAACGAGAAGCACAGAGGGAGAGACAGAAGAATCAGAACTGTGCTGCCAGCATCAACCCAACGCTCTGCACCAGACAACATGAGGCCAGGTACAGTAGAACCGGCGGCACATCGCTTGTGACGGTGTTTAGCGGTAACGTCAGACTGAATACTTAACATAGTTAACATATGTGTCAGGAGCTACAGGCTCTGTGTGCTCGGCCTGCGCCACCATGCTGCCCAGTTAACCTCACACTCCACTGGTATCCTTGGAGGGGAATCCTCCGCCACGTGTGAGGACGCGTTCTCCGTGAATCCGGGTGACCTGTAACTCGCGTGGAACTTTACAGTCGGGCTCGTGAGCTGAGTGTGGAGCCGCGGGCCCGCTGCGCCCTCCCGGAGCCTGCACACGTGCTGAGCTCCGGCCAGCCGCCCCAAACAGCGAAAACCAGCCACAACTCCCACCACAGCGCCACACACCAGCTCGGTGCGTGAAATGATCGCTGCTGTCGGCGCTGTGTACTTGACACACCGGAGATGTTGGGGGGGCAACCAGTTTTTTCTCCCCTGCGTTGCGCCACGAGGCTAACACACGACTTCTGCTAACGTTAGCCCGCAGCGGAGCGCGTGCGTATGATCGGTTCAATAAACACCGTCCCAGGTACGGATGTGTTTAAGGTTCTGTCTACATACAGACCACGTGTCGTCAGTCTGTCCTCGCTGCCTTCCTGTCTTCTAAAGGCAAACAGACCCACATGTTTTGATATATAGTGCGTACTGAAGAACCTCATGCTGTCCGTCTTCTCTATCGCTTTTAAAGGTACATTGTGGAGTATTTGACCACTAGTAGCGCTGTGGAGACGTGGTTTGTTTCACGTTGTTCCACATTGCAGACAGATGGTGGCGGTGTGTTTAGAAGTGAAGCCGACAAGAGAACTGCTGGCTACTAAACACTGGTGGAAGCATGTTTGGGAGTATTCAGAAAATGGGCTTTGGGCTTTTGAGATGATCCACTGAGCACATTTGTTATCTCTCAAGGATATAAACACTATCCTCAGATCAGCCTGGCTGAGTCACATGTGCACCCACCTTTTTTCTTTTTTACCACAGGAACATGTCAGTTGTATTCACCAGAGATCACTGAGTCTATCTTCAACCTGCTGCATGTTGTCCTTGCTATGAACAGTCTTCATGTGGCACCTTGGTAGTTCACCTTTTAGTTTTAAAGAGGTGCACAGTAGCTGTATGTGTGGAGGCTCTGCTGGTGTTCATAACCTCTTCTTGCACGTGTGTGTGTATGTATGTATGTATGTATGTATATAAGCTGAAAAGCCCCTGTTTGTTTTTCAGGGTTCAGTCCTCGTGGGGACCGAGGAGGAAGAGGTGGACGAGGTAGAGGAGGATTCGGTGACAGAGGAGGATTCGGTGACCGGGGAGGACGAGGAGGATTCAGGGGAGGAAGAGGTGAGACTGGGGGAAATGGATTATGACAGTATCCAGTGTTTTATGGTAGAGTATAACCTGTTAACTCCAGTAAAAGCGAGTGCTGTCTGTGCTACCACGACACACATATTGTTTATAATTTTGACCCGAGTCGCTCTATTAAAATGTGTCTGTTTTTCAGGTGGAGGGTTCAGATCCCCAGAGGGTGGAGGATTTCGGGGCCGGGGCGGTGGCAGAGGCACCCCGAGAGGCAGAGGAGGGAGGGGTGGCAGAGGAGGCTTTGGAGGAGGGAAGAGGGTCTTGGTTGAGCCACACAGACATGAAGGTTTGTATTACTCTAATTTCTAATGACTCTTATTATTTGTGATGGAAGTGCTGGAACTCTGTTGGCAGTTAGATGTTTTTCTCTGTCAGCTTGAGGCTTGGATTTTGTATGACTCTACTATAAATACAATTTATTTACAGGTGATTTCGTTCATATTCTAAACAAAGCGGATATCTACTAATGCAGATGTAAAGTGATATAGTAATGTTCACCTTCAGTTAACTGTAGGTTAACTCGTTCTAAAACTAACAAGCTCATGGGGTGGTCTTGTTACTTACGGCATTTCTGTCCATATGTGGCCATTCTTTCTGACTAGATTTACTGACCATTTTGAAATGACAAATAGTCTGTCCACTGGACACTGACTGACTGACTGACGGTGTGTGTCTACTCAGGAGTCTTCATCAGCAGAGGGAAAGAGGATGCCCTGGTGACCAAGAACATGGTGGTGGGAGAGTCTGTGTACGGAGAGAAGAGGATCAGTGTGGAGGTGAGATTGTACATTACGACGACAATTGCTGACCTTTGCTGCATTGTAGTGAAAACTATTTGTTTCATAACAGGTATATTTGTTTGTTTGTCAAATATAAGAGCACCACTGCATCTTGAAGACTTTAAGAGTCCTGGCCTTGTGAAATCAACACCTACAGTCTCTGGTGTTGTGGTCTGACTTAAAATTAGGATTCACGGTCTTGTTACTCTTTATCTGTTAGGAAGGAGAGACTAAGATTGAATACAGAGCCTGGAATCCATTCCGCTCCAAGCTGGCAGCAGCCATCTTGGGAGGAGTAGACCAGATCCACATCAAGCCCGGAGCAAAGGTCATGTATCTGGGAGCTGCCTCTGGCACCACAGTGTCCCACGTTTCTGACATAGTTGGACCGGTGAGCACCATACACGCATATCTCATTTAATACAATCCAGTACAAAACATCCACAAGCCATATACAAAGATTTGTATTTAAAGTCAATATCTAACTTTTTTGTCCCAAGTCAATGTACTGACATGCCAATGACTTTAACTTCTCCTGAAAATAACAATATAGACATGCACAAATAAGATGTGTATTGGCCAGGCCATGAGCCTGTAAGTAAAGGCTGATCAAAAACAGCCAATGGGTTCAGTGTTAAATTACCTATACATAGGTCTGTGCACAAGGGGAGTTGTCTATTTCCACTTTACAAAAAAAGATGAGAGAAATTGAAAGGCTCAGTAGACCTTAAATGAACATTAAGCTAAGCCTCATATTAATTTAACGATGTTTTGGTGTTGTCTTCCTGAGGGTATGTTTAAGGGTTACTTTGAAGTAACCTGTGTCTTGTGTGTTACAGGAGGGGCTGGTCTACGCTGTGGAGTTTTCCCATCGTTCAGGCCGTGACCTTCTCAACGTGGCAAAGAAACGCACCAACATCATTCCAATCATCGAAGATGCTCGGCACCCACACAAATACCGCATGCTAGTTGGTAGGTAATCCTGAGCCACTGCAGAGGTTGGCTGGAAAGACTTAGTGGAGTTGTTATAGTTCCAGTACAGTCTGTTCTGAAAAAACCTCAGTTTAAAAGCATAATGCAGTCACCAGGCTCATCTCCCTCGTCCAGGTCCTTCAAGTTTGATTGGATCCACAGCAACATAGAAATGCTGACAGTAATGGTCTGCCCCTCTCTAGGCATGGTGGATGTGATTTTTGCTGATGTTGCCCAGCCTGACCAGACAAGGATTGTTGCTTTGAACGCTCATAACTTCCTGAAGAATGGAGGACACTTTGTTATCTCCATCAAGGTACGCTGATCACCAGATGGCAGCCTTCCTACCTTTTAACATAAGTACTAACTACAGTCGAACATGTGGTGAACTAGTTGTGTGACAATGAGGTCCAGAGATATTTGTGAAAAAAGTTTTATTCTGCTGAGACAAGGTTGACTGGGCTAGTCTGGAATCAGAAAGGAGTTTTAATGAATTAATATCTGCTTGATAAAGCCCAATACATTTTCAAACTCATTAACCCACATGTTTTAAAGGCGGGGGTAGATGTTATTTGACCATCCGATTGGACTCCTATTCAATGAACTGAATGAAATAAGGGGGCAAAAAACGTGCTTGGGATATTGCTGCTTGTAGTATAGACGCATGTACAGTACAGTGTTCACTCTGATTATATCCATTTCTTCTTATGACTGGTTTAGATCTGTTTGTTCATACTGAGTGTATTGTCAGCTGTGTAGACTCTAATGTATCTTGTCTTCAGGCTAACTGTATAGACTCAACGGCGGCTCCAGAGGCAGTGTTTGCCTCAGAAGTAAAAAAGATGAGTGCCGAGAACATGAAACCACAAGAACAGCTCACACTGGAGCCCTATGAGAGAGATCATGCTGTGGTGGTGGGCATCTACAGGTACACAAACTTCTGACTGTTCTCCCTGACCAGCTCAAATAAGTATTGGCCACCTTTACCATGGCATACCCTGGTGCAGCCAGTTGTCTTTAGAAGTTGAACAGAGATCATCTGTGTGTGCAAACAAGAAACAACCTGACAATCCTGATGACTTTTTTCTTATTTTTCTTATCGGATCATTGCTCTTCTTTCTGTGAAAGCCAGTCAGTTGCCCATGACATTCCACTGTATTTTGTTGCAACTCCAAAAATGAAATGAATTTAACACTTTTTTTTTATATATACACTGTTCTAGTTTGCCTCAGTTTATATTTAAAGATGTGAAGAGCCTTTTGAGTTATTGTTACCCAATTTGGCGCACATGTTGACCCAAAGTTTGTGGCAAAATCTAGAGTCCCTCTGCCTCAAGGGGGCACCAAAATCTCTAAGTTTATTTCTGATACTTCACATAATTGTTATTTCTGCAATTAATCAACAGGATATAAGTTTGGTCATTGAAAGTGGGTGGAGTTTATGATCATTAAACTACACACAGATTTGCCAGAAGAGTTCAATATTGGGCTGTGGGTCAGGCGGTAGAGCAGGTCATCCACTGGTCACAGGACTGGTGTTTCTATCCCCTCCTGTCATGTTGAAATGTCCTTGGCCAAGACACTGAACCCCAAATTGCTCATAATGGTTAATGGCTTTTCCCTTTGCTGTGTGGACGGATCACAAACCCTCATAAAATGACATTAGTAATCGGGACAGTTTCTTCCTATATTAATGTTTATACATGCCAACTATGTGGATGAATAAATGAAAAGCTAGGAAAACGATTTACAGCATGTGAGAAACTAAAGGTATTATAAGAAAGGGTATTAGTGGATTCAGTAGGAGAAGCCAGCGTGAGCGTACCTTGCGCTCACAATGGTCATTAAGGCTTCATTAGCTAAATATGTTTTGAAATTGGGGATGCCGCCTATGAGAGAACAGAAAATAATCAGTTTTCTTCATTATCCTAACTATTCTTTAGCTCACCTCGCTTGGGTCGGCTCAAAACCAAACATTTTGGTTTGAAAAACCAATTTTATTCAAATGGAGCTACAAAGGGACAATGCCAAAATATATGCCAAAATTTGTGCCCACAAAATCTCTACTGATTTGCCATAAGGGGTACAGAAATAAAACATTCCTAAATTCTCTCCAACAGGGAAAGCTTGTTGTTTTCCCCACTATCATCTAAATGTCTCCTCCACTTCTCTGAAGTATCATTTTGAAAGGACCTTTTTTTTATAAGGTCCCTCTTCATATGCTCCTATATGTCAGTTTTTGAAGTGTTTTGTCTATGTATAATTTTTAAATATCTAAAATGGTTTTGATTATGCAAATTGAATTTGTCCGTGTACCTGGCTTTGAGTGCAGTATGCTGTGAGCCTACTGGAGGTCCAACCTTGAAATCTTCTCACACTTACTCTGTGTAAATCCTGAATCATACTCAACCATTTTAACATTTCAGGGTCAAATTGAAATGTTCAGTGTTGTTTCATGCCTGTAGTGAAGTAATAACCCATGGCTTATTGTTACTTAAGATTTGGTTGGAAAGTGAGGGGTCACCAATTATTTTATTAAATGATGTTCCTTTCCCCATCGCTTGCTCAGTTTCTTACACCAACAATTTAAGGCCTTAGTCGGGCTGCCCTATAATAGTCTTCCCAAACTTGAAGATGTAATCCCGCTTAGTTTTTGTAGCGTTTTGTCCCATTCCCAAAACTGTTTTCCCTAAAAGTAATTTCCCTTTATAATAATTGACTGAGAAGGGTATAAGACCCTGCAACATTTAATTGATCCTTTGCGTAAACTAGGATATTAAATTAAATCTATGAATGTCTGCCTTTTATTGAGAAGCATATAATTAGCTTCTGCTAGTCTTGATAAATCTTTAGGTATGTCTTTTCATCCCAACCTAGCTGCTAGGATCAGAAAAAGATCATTACATTACAGCTGGAGTTGTATATAGCGGCACTGCTAACACCTGCATACAGCAGCTGAACTAATTGGGTTAAATATTTTCATCTGGAGGACTGTTTTAGAAAATTGAATGACACCTATGGCCTAAAATAAAATAGCTTATTCTGATTGATACCACAGTAGCAAAGTGTGATTAGAGGACACAGCCTGCGCTGTTCATAATCTCTCAGGCTCCTCCAATCGTGTGTTTATGTAAATGAGGTGTAGCACAGTTGGTTGTCGGGTTTTAAGATAATTATTTTTATTCTTTACGAATCTATATTCAAAATTCACATACAAACCTATATTTACACCTCTGGGTACAAGGTCGGGCTGAAGCTCTGCACTGCTTAATGTCCGATTTAACTTATTACAGCTTGGGTCTTATTTTCATAGTTGATTCAGTTACGACAAAGTACATCCAGACCTTCCAAAACTGCTGCAGTCAGCTTAACATATAAAGTGCCTGCTCTTCTTCATTTATAGTTTTAACATGCTCTTTTCTTTCTCACCTCAGACCTCCACCTAAACAGAAGAAATAAAAAGTGTGGAAAAAACCTTGGGAACGGATTAACCATTTTCAACCATCATCTACTTTTCGTACTGTCAGTGATGTATGTTCTGTTGTCCTCCTCTTCACCTCTGCCTGTCTGTAGACTCCTGCAGTGTGACAGCATGACTAGCACTCTGGGTAAAATTTGGTTCTGTTTCCTTTGAGTCTTCCGACAGTTAACTGACCAACCGTCCAACTGCTGGAGGGTCTCTCTATCACTGATAAGGCTGGGAGCACATTACGTGACATTAGGGGCCATTTCAGCCACCCATTATCATCCCATTATGGTTGCCAGAGTGGAGTAAGTCAAGTTAGTAGTTTTTATAATATGTAAAGGTTCACATCGGGTTGGGCCAGTCCGATTCCAAATCTGTTATGCACAAGTTTTCCTGTGCAAGTGCACACCAGAAAAATAATTAAAGTAAATGACAGTGGTCAAGTGTTAAATGTAGTGTCCCCATCCTTACATCAGTTGTCTGGGAATTTTTGAATTCACCTTCCACTGCCATGTGAACAAGTTCCCTTCTGTGAGGAGTATTTCACAGACGGGATAAACAGTTTATCTAAAAAGCTTTTCTGAAAGACTTAGTTGCAGTTACGTAAATCTGGATAACTACTACATGGGTTGATTTTTTTTATTTTTTTTTTTAATTGGCTGCAGTGGGGTTTTTTGTTTGGTCAGTATTTTATTTGGATTTTTTTTTTTTTTTTTTTTAACTTTGTGGTCCCAGTCCTTTCCCTGCTGAATGTCTTTTTTTTTTTTTTCTCTCTGCCTTTTTATCTGGGTGCTTCTCATTCCAGCAGCACATCCCCTGTTGTTCGGGATATCCCAAGTATCCACACATCATACACCCCAGATGGCTAGTATTTTTGGTGTATAATACGTCATCTGTGAGTTATCTCTCAGGACATATGTACAGTAAATATACCTGTCTGTCTTAATATGTTGTGTGTACTTATGGTAGCTCATGTGAATAACAACTTCAAATCTGCCACCCTGTAGGTAAGGAACTCTTAATGTTGATCTGTTTAGTGGAGAGGAAGTAAACTTGACCCTATGTGTACAGACAAATATAGATGGTGACTTTTTCAGCTCTGGATTAGTAATTTGATACTAGTATTTTGTGTTGGCAGCCTATGAAGTAGAATGGTTATATTTACAACAATTTACGCTTGAAACAGTTTGTATGTATTTTTTGACATAACCGACAACTTTGTTTTAATAAAATGTTTGATTCTTGTTTATGATTGGTTATAATCTTTGACTGCATAATCTTGTATAACTATCAGCATAATAGGGAAGACAACCTTTACAGTGTAAACAAACTATTGGCGTTTTGACAAACATTCATGGTGACAATTTCTTATTTCTGATAAAGCACTGAATGCACTCCTGTTGCAGCAGACATTTACAGAAGGGACCGTCAGTTAGGGTCCTCGGTGGTCCAGAGGCCCACTGTCAGTGCCTCACCAGCGCCTGTACAGAGGACATCTCCCATACTGTTATCTGTAAAACCTAGATTTAGAACTCCAATGTATGACAGCAGGCCTCTTTAAAAGGGGAAACTGAGCTGGGGGACCGGCAGTGTGTTGGCTGTACACGGTTATTAGTTAAATGAACCCAAATGCGGAAGAAAATCAGATCGAGTAAACTGGGTGTCTTTTTTTCGAAGCCGGTAACGTCACACAAATTCCTCGGTGTTCGTTCGTCCCTTTTTTATATATATAATACATATATTTTAACTACATGAAAATAAAGGCGTTTTCATTCAAAGACAAACTTTTGGGAGTTACCTGTGTGACTGTCCGCGGTGCATTTGTTTTGGCAGCCATTTTGTGGGAAATTTCTCTGGAACGCGCTGGGCCGTACTTGACTGGTGTCGGGAGTGCGCTCTCAATGCAGCCCCTCTCCTTTGACCGATATTAACATCACGGAGGGGCTGGCCAGCATAGAGCTAGCGGTGCCTGTGCCTGCTAAAATATATCTAGATTTTCATAGCGTCTGCCTGTATTGTCCAGCGGCCCACTGGCTGGCCATTGCCCGCCAAGCAGCCTGCAGTGTGCGGACTGTCTTCCTTCAAATTCCAATGGCAGTGTTTTATTAGACAGCTAGCATGCTGGCTAATAGCTAGCTAGCTAATGTTAGCTTTTTGCCTTTAAATTGATTCTAAAAAGCGGACGGGTTTGCTATTCCAGCTGGTCTACGCTGTTATTGTAAGGTAGTCTCTTATATATCTGAGAATAAATCTCGAACAATTAAATCAAAATTGCTGAACAGAAAGAAGACTGAGTCCGTGGTGTCCGTGGCTGAGGCGGCGGGCTGCCCACCTCCCCTTAGGCACGGCTAGCTGTGCTGCGCCGGCAATCAGTCCCCATCGACAACCCGCTCTCTGAGCTCCGGAGAATAACGAGTTTTTACTGGAAACTAATCTCACCGGGATTTTAACGACAAACAATTCTACAGCACATTATTTGGATTTCTGCTGTGGAAGAGGGACGACTGACCCGGGGGAGGGGGCTCGGTTCGTGTGGACGGAGGGTGATAGGGGTTCCGAACATGGCTGCTACGCGGAACTTGGTTCGACACACCGCCTGAGGTAAGGAATAGCCGGTCGGCGTCGTCCTTAAAAAAAAAAAACAGAAAAACATTCATGTACGAATATGTGACTAGTTGGCTGTTGTCTGTAAGAGGTGTGAGCGCTTGACAGTCAATCAGTGGTAACGTTGCTTGGTAGCATAATGTTACCCCTTCCTACATTATTCGCCCCTGTCACCCGGCCTCGTGTCCCCATTCCTCTGCCACTGCCGTTAAGATGGATATGTGGCTTCGATGAAATAGGTGGATTAACATGGGTGTTGGACAGTGGATCGTGTTGAACAATTAAGGCTTGGCTGTCGCATCTTCAGTAGCTAAGACGTACATTATGATGATGGACATCACGTTACCCCGTTTTAGTAGCAGGCAATGCCCTCTAAGTCTACCGTTATCAACCAGCTGCCCTTCTAGTTTACCTTGTGACTGAGTCATTTCAAACCGCTAACTATCGTGCGAGTTCACCAAGTGTTGGGTCCACATAAAGAGACTAATGATTGATGCGATTGGTGTGTGTGTGTGTGTGTGTGTGTGTGTGTATCTAGGCAAGTTTCAGTAGCAGTGATATCGCAACCTGCCTAAGTTAACGCACGACACCAAATAGAATGGGAGAGGATGCCGCCTGACCAAAACGGAGCCGATATGAGAGAGAGTGGATGTGTTGCTACATGATCAAAACGTGTTGATATCATGTTGTGTGCAGTAGATGGTTATATCCTGGTGTGGATGGCGATGGCTTAAGTGTCAAAGCAGCCAGCCAGCAACCCCGACTGTCCTCTGTAGATCTGCAGCATTTCATCTAACGCTAGCCGCTAGCTTAGCTACCGCATCAGCCCCAGCCCCTACCCTGCCCTGGAGTAGAGGGACACAGGCACTCAGTTGCCGGGAGATGGATGCCCCAAGGCAAAAAACAGGACTATGATGAAATAGGTGCTGGAGCACAGATGGAAGAATCATGACTTGACATCTCCTGTCCGTCTCTCTGTCTGTATGGCTCTCTGTGGTCCTCTTTCTGTCGTCACTCAACAGAAAATGTGGTCTGAAATTGTTGCCGATTTAAATAATGAGGTTTGTCACAGATGCAGTGCCCTCCACCACCTCGCCAAAGTTGGGGGTAATATTGAACCACTACAATTCATTATAGTTTATTTGTCCACTTAGTCAAAAAGGCCATATATAGGTCATAATGGAAAATTTCAGATGGGAGAAGGACACATTTCCTCAGATTGAAGCTTCTATCAGATGTGTCCTACAGACCAATGAGGATTTGCTACTCAGGTTCCAGTGGAATTGGACGTGTAACCCAGGCAGTTGCAGTTTCAATGAGCTACACAGGACTAAACAATATTGATTGTGTTATGTTTATTATGTATGTTGTCAGACAAACTACTAAAGCAAAAGTCTTTAAACACGAAGACCTGCAACTGAAATAGGTCTGTTTATAGTTTGTTCTATAGCCATTGCTTCACAGTCTATAGTGAAAACATTCAGTTTGTGCTCACTGCCCGCAAAGGCACTGAGCACTGTTCTTCATGAAACCTCTTCCAGCTGAACCTGTGGGAAATGCACCTGTGCACAGCATGAGGATTACCCTAGCCCCTTTCCACTACATTGTCAGTGTGCCACAACTGCTTAACCATCACCACCATCCTGAACATTTATGAATGCTCAGATTTCTGTGATTACATTTACTACCTGTAGCAGTCACCATCATTTCTAATTGGACAGAAAAAGGCATAAAATAACTAAGCTATTACATTACCCTGAGACTTAATTTCATTTAAATTGAAAATGGATTAACTTCTTGGTGTTTATGTTAAACAATACTGCAAAACTGATATCTATATCATATAGTTGTCATGTAACAATATATTGTGTGCAATACTGAAAAGTATCATGCCACAATATGCATGAGGATAAGCATGAGCAACTCAAAAATAGATGGTATTATTAACTCAAATCTTGTATCATTGGGAGTGGAGCATCCTTCAGTGTTCTACCTCACTACAAGATAACGCTCCATCCCACTGATACAATGTTAAGTACATTTTTGGCTTGCTTTTACCACTGGAGTGTCTTTTGGCCACAAACAGCCAATGTACTCGTTCCCTGACTGACAGCACAGCTGTGACAACAAGCTCAGACTGTGTGTGTGACAGCCCTGACACATCAATTTCAAAACTAATTCCAAAGATTACCATGAACTCCAGTGTCACTTATTTTTCTTTTCATCCTCTACTTTTTCTCATGGTCTGCCCCCCCAATGTTAATCCGGTCAGGAGGTGGCACAAGTAAACACATTCCTTACTTAAGTAGAAGTACAGGTACACTTCTCCCTGTCACGGACATCACATTCACTAGCTGCCTTTCCTCTGTGGTTTCCCTCTGTTTATTTCATCTTGTTACGTCGTTTTCTGTCATGCGTGATATAAACTGATGGATACACCAAGGAATCATCTTATTTATCTGTTAATGTCCAATCTATTTAGGTTGGAATCAGTAAGTAACTAGCCTATTCTGAAAATGTGAGGAGTAGAAAGTGCAGATATTTGTGTTTAAAATCTAGGGGGTAAAAGTAAATAGTTGTCAGAAAAATAAATACCAATTAAAGTTCAGATACCTGAAAACTCTATGTCAAATAATGCACCACATTTCACATGGAAATAACAGATTTAAAAAAGAAATAATATTAAATAAGGAACATTTAAACTGCATAAAATAACTAGGCCTACATAGCTTGAACCTTGTAATAGAGGCTAAATTACGTGTTATGAACCTATAATTTCCCATTATAACATATTATAATATGGCTAATGAGTTCCACACATTATATCAGCCAAAACTGTTAAACAAAGCTTCAATAACTCATTGAGTTAGTTTTTAATTAAAATTAGATTGGGATAAGTAATTCGGACAGAATGTTGTGACAGTATGTATGACCGGATACAATCTGAAAGTCTATAAATGATATTAAATAATAATTATTAACCTAAATGGAGCTTCTGCTAGTGGAGCTCTTTAGGGCTTTAACTTCTACTATAACAACTTTAATTTTATATTCTTGATTAATCAACCATTCGTAGTCTCGAAGAAGCTCAAACCAAAGAGTCATTGGTATTTTTGCTTCTTTGCTAAGATTGTCAGTGAAAAGACACATAACTCTATAAAACCACTGTACAACTGCCAGTGGACCCATGTTTTTGTAGTTCACCAACAGACAAACAGAGGGACAAACAGAGTAGCGACTCTTCTAAAGAGATGATCAGATGACGCCAATTTAATTATCTCCCAGTCAGACATTATATATCTGATTTATATCATATCAGCATTTAGGACCTTTGGAGAAAGTAACTTGTGAAGTATAATAGACTACAGCTGATATTTAAATGTGTCAGATACATTCAATCAACATTTTATGTAGGCTATTCTGTTGCTCATCTTATTTTCAGGTTGTAGGTACAGGCTCTAAACATTAATTAGGTTGCCACTAAAAACTGCAGAGTTTTTACCTTCTCAGCCAACAAATGTAGATTTGAAAGGATTCAGATTCAATAAATAGATTTGATATGGGATTCCAACTAGCAGCAAGCTTCAGCTATTGATGCAAAACCCTTTGCCTAAGGATGTTTGTTAGGGCATTTTTAGAATAACACACTCATAATATTTTAGGTTACATTTGGCCCACCAAGCTATAAGCAGGAGTTATCTAAATAATGTTCACATGATTTGCAAGAAATGTAATTGAATTGTGCATCAATTCATATTAAAACAACAATATGAATTTGTCAGTTGTCCGAGAGTTTCTCCGGTTAAACCGTAATATAAAATATGCTGTAATATCTCTGGGTGTATTAGACTATTGTGAGCACTGTTGCAAATCAATGAGCCAGACTACTTTATGACATGACATGCAAAATACTGTCACCTTGTCACTTCATGATTTAACATCACACTCTAGCATCAGTTGCTGTCCTACATATACGTCTTTGCTCATAGCAAATGTGTGTGTCAGTGTTGTTGTATGTGTTTCTGCCTAAGTTGGCCCCTAGCATGCAGTGGTATACTTCAAAATTGTCTTGTTAAATAAAAACATAAATTATATGAATATACTAATAATGTGCGAGCAGCCCACTTTAGGCCAAAAGAAAACGTGTGGCATAAAAATTCAATATAGCGCCTTTTATGCCATATTCACAGTGCCTTTGTGTTCTAACACAATGATTCCATGATACTTATAAAAGTTACATTTAAGAGCTTTGTTGGGAGGATGGGGTTTTGGAGTGTTGGCAGGAGGAAAAGAGAGGACGTGGTTTCCTCCTACTGTTGAGGCAGAAGTACCTGTTTCCACTCAGAGAGGACTCGGACGGACAGAGAAAAGACACACCTTGTAGTCCAGTTGTGAATATGCTTTGTATCAGGGTTGTTATTTGAATAAATCGTTAAAAAAGGTGACCAATAAAGGCGGCTGTGGCATGGCATTCCATGCCATGAATGTAACCAAACCACAGTCGCATTCCATCCATCCACATTGTCTAATAAGGACACTAAACCTGTAGGATTAATATGTCAATTATCATTATGCATGCTGCTCAATATTACCCAAGAGTTTGGCCGACAGACTTGCTTTAAAAAAATTGTCCCCATTGTAGTTTGGCCTGTTGATTTGGCCTGCTTATCAATACGGTCAGAAGTGGCTGTGACACACAGCTAAATGAGGTAATTAAAGTTCTTTTAAACCCTAAGCACCCGATTGCCGTACTTTGCGTCATTTGTACTACTTCTTTGGACTGATAAGATTATATTACTATATATTTTACTCATAAGAAATCATGGATTAGAACAGTCCTTTGTAGCTCAAGAACTGCCTGAGAATCATCACATTTTTAGGTTTTCTTCACTATCAAAGTAATCGTATGATAGTTGTCTGTGCATCCATGGGTACATTGCATACAGTAACTGCTAATAGCTAATTTGGAATACTCCTTGCCATGTTTACAGTTGTGCGTGGCAGAGCACTCTGTGCATCTACTTATGTGAGGATATGGAGCTTCTTACCATTCTTCTATTGCTTCCCTACTCCTATCCCTAGTTACGATAATAGTACCAGCAGTCAGACTAGAGACAAAACAGCCATCACAAATGACTTACTACCTTGGCGGACAATTACACAACACCAGCAAATGAATATATGGAATGAACCTTTAGAATAAAGGATAAAAGGCGCTGGTACCAGCCTCTGTTTTTGATGTTATTATTCTTACAAATGTTGTCACTATGAGTGAGTACCAGCAATCCTAAGTAATTAAGAGATATTTAACACCCCGGCGAATGCATGTATGGGCCAAAATAATACTGGTAACCTTATTCAGTACCGTTTTACAGATGAAGAAATGCATTCACTGTTCATTGTGGAAGACTGAATGCAGTGAACATCATAGGCCAGCCAGGTCCTGATTATCAGGCAAACAGTGCTGTGAACAGGCCCAGAGCTGTCATGTCAGCTAGCATGTTAGCATATGTTCCACGGTGGAATAAAGGGGAGATTCTCCACTCCGCAGTGCTCCTTGAGTCACCGGGACGGAGCGACAGCACAGTCCTACAGTTTGCGTAACAGTGGCAGTGAGCCTGCTGCAGGGAGAAAAGCGCAGATTCCATGGAATCTGTCATTTACTTTTCCTGTGTCAGTAGGCTATGGCTATGCAAACTCATCCTACTGACAAGTCAAATTTTTGCTTCTTTGTGTCTAACCCTTCTACTGTGAGAAAGATGATTAGCCGAATTAAAAACGAATAAACTGACAACTGGTTTTATTTGCTGTACTCAGGTCTATTGCAAAAACAGATTTTGATTACCTGATTAAATAAAAGTTGTACCTATAAATGTGGGAATATCTTGTGGAGGAATGTTGTTCATCCCTCCAATAGAGTGATTGCATACTAATACACTTCATGTTGGTTTTTCATTTAATTTGTCACCCATCTGTATATATATATATATATATAGCAAGTGACAGCCATGATTCAGACAGTACTTAATAAACAACTATCACTTGTAGCTGTTAGATTCTGAAACTTAACATCATATACGTGTACACATGTATGATTGCATTTCCTTCACATGGTGCTGGGATGATTTAATTATGTGAGAGGCAGGTAAGTTGCATTAAATGTGGATAGATTCCACCCTTTGTTTTAATGTCAGTGTGTGAGTATCTCCCAATCGATGAAAGGGGCAGAATTAGACGGTTAGATGGCAGCTTGTGGTAACCTTTTTATACTGTATGTGTGTACGAGTGAACGTTGCTGCTGACAGCAGTTTCAGATTTGTCTTGTCTTAAAAAGTCAGCCGCCTCCTTTTGTTGATGACATCATCACCCTATTATTTCCATGGACATGCATTGAATCCAAAAAAGATTAAATAAAATGCAAATTATTACACAATTATAAATCAAAGTACGAAACTGCTTTTTAATTGATTTCAAATGTGGACATCATACCTGATAATGAAAGATGCAGTGATAGATGTAAGTTGTATGTGGTGGTATTTTCTTTGAAGTATTTGTTTGTATTTTGCTGCTCTCTAATAAATGTAATCACAAACTGTAATTTCCTTTTTTTCATTTGCAAACTATTACAGTAACCTATACTGTAAGCATATGATCTGAGGTTTTTTTTTTGGCGGACTGTTTGTATGCCAATCATATGTTAACCCCTTTATATGAATAACTAAATATATAGCTTATATTTGTTTCTGAAGAACATTTAAGAGTGCCAGCTTATGCTGAAATTAGCAGTTTCAGGTTAAAATGCCTGAAAATGTTAATTCTTTGCTTTTTAAATGTTGTATGGTTGCAGCAATTGAAGCACTTAAGTTGAAGTGTTTGTTGAAGCACTGCAAGAGAGTCAAGTGCCATTTAAAGTGTATCAAAAACTGTTACTTCGTTTGTGTAACCATTGATTTTCACTGCTGTAACCACTAAAAGTAGTTTAAGTTTTGAAATGCAGCCCTCTCATGCATTTGAATGGGGCCAATCTGTCGATGCAGCAGCGGTGCCAACACAGGGGTCTCAGTGTTTCCCCTAGAAGATATTTAGCGCATCTGCTGACAAAAGAAGGGCTCGCACATTTTTTTCACAGATGTAGATGTTGTATTACATTTAATAAAATGCTTTAAGACCAGGGCCGCCAACTTTAACAAAGTTTAGTTTGGAGTGATATTTGCTATCAGTGAAGTCTATGCATTTTATGAGTAGGGCTTCTGTGACATTACCCACCGCAAAGGTGGTCATTGATGAATAAGTGGTAGATCAGCACACTTGCCAACAAAGTTGTTAATTTCAGAGACTGTTTTCCTGCCTTTTAGTGAATTTATGGAGCCATTTTATTGCTGAAATGTGGAGTCAGGAGGACAGAGGGGAAGGGGACATTGAAAATGGGAGTCAGGATGATCTGGAGGGGTTGACAAGTAGCTAAATCTACAAACAGTTACATTGTATGAAAAGTAAATGAAGGAGAAAAACGCATTGTTCAAAGACAGTGGACTTAACTCTTCTAAATAATTTGTTGCAACAAATAATGTTGCAAACACATACATTTTGAGAGTTATATATCCAGAGACTATCAAGATGCTGTGTTTGTCTTCCTTTCTTGACACTGGACAGTCAAACTATTACACTAAGATACCAACATAAAATCAAGTGATTGATGAATGAGTGTAATATAACATACTGTAATATATGCAAACCACAGACTGTACAAAAGAAATGGACATAGCATCCATGCGACATCCGTTGGTTTGTGGACGGCTGTTTTGAAGCCAAGATTACTGCCTTTTGGCTGTCGCCATCTTGGTGTTTTTGGAGCCAGAAGTGATGTTATTTGGACAAGAGGGTAGCGCTGCCTCTGGTTGCCATGGTGATGACTTGTCAGTCACAGGGTATCCCTGCCCTAAACCGTACCCTGCTTTATTGTCTATTTTACCAACCAAACCTGCACCCCCTCCCCAAGAATTCAGGTGCCGCTTGAGGCAAACACAGAAAGAATATACATCAGTAGGGTCAATAAATAATAAGATTAAATACTTTCCTCTATTTAAAGTGAGAAACAGATGAAAGGCCCAACAATGAAATTGGAACACTCAGCCATTTTGAACTCTTGACTTTATGTGCAAAACAAAAAGATAAAATAGTTGCCGCTGTGATAACGTTCTAGAATTGTAAAAAGTATTTCAAACTGATGTAGTATTTTAGCAACTGATAAGCCTTTAAACAAGTTAATCAGTTTCATAAACTGGACTTCCTGGATCATATTTCTTTATCTCACCAGTACCATAACAACATTCCCCCACCAACGCACCCCCCTGTTAATGCAGGCCTGTTTTTGGTCTGAATCCCTGCTAAGCACTGTAAGCAGTTGAACTGTCAGTTAAAATGTAAAAGGTAAATGCTTTTGCACTCTCAGTTGAGGAAAAAGTGAACAAAGCAGTTGAGAGCGTGAGTAACAGACAAAGCAGGAACAGAAGAAATCCGTATGTTTTTTGTAAATTGGGATGAACCTACTTTTAAATTATCAGCTATTACACACTCATCTGAAGCATATCAAAATTACTTAATCATATGTTCAATATTATATGTTCGATACGAATCTCCCTTAGTGCTATACAGAAATAAGGTTGGAGATAAATCAATTGTCATTGTCACTGTTAAAACTGAGCAAACTCCATCTATGAGGAAAACTGGGATTGTGTTGACAGTGGACCTTCAGTCAAGATTTTTTTTCAATTTATTTTTGTTTACTTTTAGTTTTGCTTAAACTAATTAGACAACTTGTGCCCAGTTAACTAGTATGAAGTCTATTATTAGGTCCTGAATGGGTCCAGTGACGTAACCTCATATACATGCACAAAGGCGCTCAAACTATGAGGAATGATTCATGCTCTGACACACAATATTGGCATGCACATGTGTGTCTTGTCTCACAAACATGTTTTATGTCATGTCCATTTGGTCCATACATGTTCATCTGAAAGGCAAACTACATTAACAGTCAGACATCCACTTTCTGTTCAAGGCTCTTAGCTTGTGCAGCTTTAGTTTATTTGTCTCACTTCAGGCCTGTCAATCTGTCTCTCTCTCCCTGTCTCTATGTGTGGTGGTAATTTGGAAGAGGGGGTTGTTGCGTGTGGCCCCTCCACCTGTCTTACTGGGACTCTATTTCTGGGTTTCACACTGAACCTGACTATGTCTCGCCTGGCAACAGTTCCTCTGTGTGTGTGTGTGTGTGTGTGTGTGTGAGAGCGCGCGTGTATGTATGTGTTTGTGTATACTCTGTGTGTGTTCATGTGTTATTCCAGTCTTGACTACAGCTGGACCAAAGCTGTATAGGCTCATATGGACTGGCTGTAACAGCAGAACAGTGACCCAACTGAACTCTTTTGCTATAACAGGGATGTAGCTAATGTTGGCACCAGGTTTCAGCCTTAATAAACTTGACATGTTGATGATCTGATGGGTGTGTGTTCTCAGACTCATTGTGTTTTGTTCTGTTTTATAATGCAGAAAACAGTTGGACTAAGTACACTTAAAATTCATCAACAATCAAGAGCGCAACTTCATCTCAGTAAAAGAAGTATACCTGCTGTGGTGAGACCTATTTTAAATGTTCTCTTCAGGTCCACCTGTTAATGACCTCTACAAAAAACCCTACAAACTTTAGACTATGCTGTTTCCCGCGAATTTGACCTCAGCCAAAGTATGATGTCTTGGACGTATGGTTGGATTGGTGTTGCCTTTGTCAAGTAAAGTAATGGCAGCATTATGATTCTTTTACTGAGAGGTTGCCAAGCATACACTATTTAGTTAGTAATTAGAGGAGGATTTTTTTGAAGAACTGAACATGAACATGAGATTTTTTGAAAAACATGTCGGATTCAAGCTAGTGGTAGCTGTGGACTAAAGTCTGTTCTGATTGCATGCAACTGAGATGCCATGTAGAGTAATATTATGGAAAGGCATCACTCCAGTAATAATGTCAAGCTGGCTGCATGCTTATAACTAAAATGTCAAGCATTCGTTGTTCGTGTTATCCATTTTTATTGATGGTTTGACATTCCTTACATGTTCAAAGTATACCAATTTAAGAGTTTGGTTACGAGTATTTATTCCAGTCCAGTAGAGGGCCAGCCAGACCCAATGCTTTGTATGTGCAGCATTTTTCCCTCTGACACAGATAGAGTCCTTAACATTAGAACCCTCCAAAAATTGCAAATTGAAATTCAGTCACAACTGTCAGAAGCACTTGACCGTCAGAATATTTGTTTCGTCTCCCATTCACTTCAGCCGAAGCCCATGTGACTGATAAGTTCAAGAATGCATTTTCCCGATTCTTTTCTTTTCTAGTTTACAAAACTGGAATAGTCAGACTGAACCAAAACAATAAAAACTGTGGGGTGTAAAACCAACACAAGGAGCGAAAAGAGTAGAGCTGAGGGGGAACTTTAAAGTTTGTGATGTGAGTTCATCACAGTGGGAACCCCTTTCATATTATATGTTGTGATTTTGTATGAACAATAGATTTAAATTTGTGGAAAATTGATTTTTATATGAATAAAAATATTGACCACTGCAGCTCTAAGTTGGCTGACATATACTTTGATACTTTTTCAATACCACGTGTTCAAAACGATACGATCTCCCATAACTATACATCCATAGTATTGATAGTCCTGAAGCTAAAAAAAACAATCATACTTTCAACTCAAGGCTGCACAAATAAAACAGGCAAGAAAATTAACTGGTCCTCAACCTGTGGCCATTACGCCATTCTTTCTTGCAACAAACCCACCAAATGACTGGACACAGAGGCACAAGCAGGCAGCACTACACCAGTGGATATCAGTGAGCAACTTGTCACTGGTAGTCAAGAAGTGCGCCAGAGTTAGCTGTGGCTACGAATGGGTACTGAAATCCGGTATTAAACGTGGGCTAAATGATGAAATACTGCAGTATTGATAAGCTCCGATGTTACCGGTTATTTTATCAGTACTTTGTAGTGTTTTTGTGTAGTTTATTATCTCTCTGCTCTCTGCATCAGGGCTGACCTCCTCCAACTATCCTTGTTACAGTCAGTGCAATACAACCTTTGTGAGTAAAGAGCCAATACTTTATCAATATACCTGTTCAACAAGCAGAAGCAATATTTCAATCAGCCTTTCATCTACCGCCGCTAGCTCGGCTAATAGCGAATTGTTACAACAAGCTAAAACAAAAGCTGTCTGTAGGTAGTCTATGTAGCTTAGTTTCCCAAGTTTCTTAAAATTTGGCAAATTTATGTGAACTAACACAACCAGTGGTTCCAACAGGCAGTGAACCACCTCAGTAGAGGAGAAGGACAGGATAAAGGACTGATACTGACTGATGTCTCTGTTCTTCATTCTTTCCATACTTCACACAGTATTGTGATGTCAGGAATATTATTTATTTTACTGACATTTTAGATTTGTTTGCAGTGACATAATATTGAGTTTATTTGTTTTATTTACTGTTGTAATCATCACTGTTGCTGCTCTAGAAACAACATCTGGTTATATTTAAAATATAAATAAATTCTAACCCTATTCTGAATTTAATATCTTTTAAATAATTTTTTTTAAAGCAATTATTTAGTAATGAAAAGGTACCCACATCAGTATCAATAAATAACCGAACCAATTGGGAGTATTGATAAGATTAGTATTTATAAAATCCTAACAATGCCCATCCCTAGCCATGGGAAGTCCAGAACTAACATTAATTAAAAAAAGAAAATAGGACGAGTGCTGTGAAGTAAAGCAACATATATTGAGAACATGAGGAATGTCTCCGCCTACAAGGTAGGGAAAATGTTTAGGAATAGTAATAATAATGTTAATTGCCATTATGTTATATTGGTATGTATTCAGGGATTTTTCTGTAACAGCATTTTGTGCCAGTTGTTAATAGAAATATAAAAACTTAATCCTATTTTGTGTTAGTAGGATTTATTTTTTTTTCTCTCGCCGTGGTATCGAGAGAGATAATGTATTGTCTTGTTTTTTATACTAGTATTGCATCAAAGTTTAACATTGTGGTATGTTGACAACCTTAACTGTACGTCCTACCTTGGTAAATTCACAGGCCTCATCTTTGACCAAATATTATAGGCTTTAAGTGTGGATTAGGTTTCAAAGATCTTCATCCTCAAGCAAAATTGTGCCCAGTTTGACAGGCCAGTGAAGGAAAATCTAAGCTCAAAGGTCCACTTACTAGCTTTCGGAACTTTCATCTCATCAGACCAAAACCCGTCACAATATCTACTGGGAATCAGTCAAAAGCCACGGATCAAGGAGAAACATCAAGGATGACATTAACCCCCAAAATAGGGGTGGAAGATATGGCTAAAATAATATCATGTTTCTGGGTATTTCTGCGATAACAATATTCCTGACGATATAACAAAATACAAAAATATTTTATTATTAATGTAACTGTTTGCATTCAAACATCAGTCAAAACTAAACAATAATTATCTCTAAGTTATTCATATATATTCTAAGCTTCTACCATTGCCATTGTAATCGATGTCCACATCAGTATCGAATGCTGTGTTCCAGCTGCGCTATGCGGGCCAGCTACATCACGTTCCAGCTGCAATGCAGGCCGATCACGGTCGTTCTAGACGGTGCTTGTGATTCCACAAGAAATGCCGCAGCACATTTTCAGAGGAGGCTCCCTGTTTTGCTCCGCTTAAAATACGCCAAGTCTATTTTATGACGGAAGCTGCAGGTCGAGCTGGGCAGGAAGTAAGACAACGGTGTAGAGCATGGGTCATTTTTCAAAATAAAACCACAAAAAACAAGGACAAATGACCAAATCAATAAAATCTGAGCAAGTCAACAAAACCGGGCAGGCAAAACACTCTGCTTTAGAAGGTTAGTGAAGTGGGTCTTTGAGCTTAGATCATTTTTTACAGATACCAAAGGTCAAGAATGAACTTCCATGCTTTAAGGAGAATGTTGTTCACTGGCTAACTGTGTACATGATGCATAGATATTAATAAATGTTACTTAAACCCTCAACTCACTGTAGTTTCTATTTGTCCTTGGCTTGTTTGTTGTCCACCAGCATAGGGACAGGGTTTAGTTTGGTTTTATGAATCCATAAAGGACTTCAATGAAGTTATTCCCCTTTTTGTGTTTGAGTGATGCTGCACTACTTAAATAGATATTTGATGTATGGAATGTGTTAACAGATGTTGTTGACTCTTCATTATAAAATATGAAGGACATAGAGAATCGGTGAAAAACATAATTTTAAGTATTGATGTAAATATTTTGGTACACAACAAACATGATTATTGATTATTTGCATGTATTGGACATATTCAAATTTTGACCAGATGATGGTGGGAGATGAAAAAATAAATATAATTCATTCTAAGGGGAACATGAATGCCTGTACCTAATGTCATGTCCATACAACCAATAGTTATTAACATAGTTCACCACAAAAATGTCAACACTATGGTGGTGTTAGAGGAAAAATCAAGGGATCATCAAAGTCCTAAAGGCTATATCTCCTAGAAACCTTGGATATCAGGGGTACCAAAATGTCATGGCAACGTATCCCATAATTGCTGAGATATTTCAGGCTGACATTTATGTAAATAATAATCATTTAATGAAAATAATTTACATGAAATAATTCAATAAGTACACAGTTCTATGTTATCTGGCCAAGCGGTGGATAAAGTATGGACCAAATTATTTGCTGATGTAAAACAGAGATATTTTATACATGTTTTAACAAACCAGTATAAATTAAATGGAATACAAAAATATGCCATACTCAACTGAACATGACAATTCCAGAATTCATTGCAGGCTGAAGTGATTTACGTGAGGTTGGTCGTACCTGGCATCATCTGTTTGATTACCTGTAGCCTGAGCAAATAAAGTGCCGGTATCGGCATAGTAGCCACTGCCGTACAGAACAACGCAATGTAAATAAGGTTGCAGACTGTTTACAGCCACCTTCTTGATATGTAATGTCAGTTAAACTAGCAAACATTAGCTAGCACTCAACTTCATGGCGTTCCTCAACTCAGTTACCAGTAGCCTGGGAACCAGACAAATCTGCGAGCTCATGTTTTATTTGTATCTGGCAGATACGTATGGCCCCTCTTCCATTCAAACTGATAGCCTTAGTACTGGCAGCACCGATGGATGGTAAATTGGACGGTAAATTTTTCTCTAAAAAAAGAACAAACAACTGCACTTAAACTTTATGTTGATAAGAAATATATGTTTGCTGTACTTCTAACAGGACGTAGAGTCCGACAGGACGGCGTTTTTTGCTCTGATTGGTTGTCTCCGCCCATTGATAACGACCCTTGGAAATCAAAAATGAACTGAAAGGTTCCATACTAATACGCATTTGCAAATTAGTGTGGCAATGCCAGGCTAAGTTACAAGTGGTGTAACTTTGGATAGTGGAAAGTAAACTACATTTACTCAAGTACTGTACTTAAGTACAAATTTACAGTATTTAAAGTATTTCTATTTTCTGCTAATTTATACTAACACTCCACTACATCTCAGAGACAAATATTGTACTTTTTATTCCACTATATTTATCTGACAGCTTTAATTACTTTGCAGATTCACATTAACAATACAAAATACAATCAATAAATTAATATTATTACAATCAATAAGGCTTTATTGGACCTCAGGGAGAAATTCATAAGCTAACCAACAGTATATAATGTGATATATAAAATATATATGAATACATTAAAATTAGCTCCACAGAAATGCATTAAAACGTATTAATCAAAACAAGATGTTGTTTTATTTCAATGAGAAAATGCTCCAAAAGGCTTAATTTGCTTATTAAAATCACTAAAGGTTTATTCTACAGCCCCCCTACCTGATCTTAGGGTGGTGTCTTTGTCACCTTTTTCATTACTGTAGAGTCTGCAGGTCTGTGCTGTGTATCATGAGGACTGGCAGGCTGGTTGCACAATGTCTTACAGCTAACTGATGCTGATAACTAACTGTACCAGGATTATATGTCCTTTTGCATTAGATTATTTAAACCATTTTGCTCCATTGTTATTGTTTTTGATTCATCTACATTAGTAGGTTATTATTCATATTCATTCACTGTGTTCTCTCAGTTTTAGTGTGGAGGCAGCAACGTTCTCAAAAAAGTTTTTTATGAAATTGAGTGAGTCAGTAAATCATATCAATAAGTTTTGTTGGAATAAGGAGATGGAAAATGGGTTGCTCCTTAGATTCTGAAGCTAACTTTCCTTACTGGCTAGCTAAATGTAGGCTACGTTAATGGCATTTGTATGTGTAGAACATTGGCTGCACCATTCCCACAGGCTTTAACCCAGTCTTCTATTTCATTCCTCTTTGCCTGTGTCATTCCGGCTTCGTTTTGTTTTTGTCTCTCTGGCACCGCCAAGTGAGGAGGGTATCTCCGAGTGTGAAGTGCTCCTCCACTCCTTGCTGAAAGCACCCTGCAGTAGCAGCATGGTAATTCTGCTCCTCTATCTTTCCTCTGCATCATGTTTACCTAGCAACAAGCATCACCCGCGGCTGGCCATCCCATTGGTCATTTGAAAACGCACCGGGGACCAATGGCAAGACTGTTGCCATGGTACAGTGTATAGTTGCCGGGTGGAATTTTGCTGCAAGGCACGTGAGTCTCAGAGTCTGCTTGCCTCCTCGCACTGCTGTTGTAATCTCCGCTGTCTGGTTAGTACAGCTGAACGTGATTTAGTGGAAGCCAGTCAGTAACTCTGTGAAGGGAATTACTAACGTTTATTCACATATTCAGTAATATAGCCATAGCAGCTGCGTTTCAGAGCTATCATCAGAGAAGGGAAATTAGCTAAGCAGACAACAGGAAACGACTGCATCTAATTCCACAGCCTGTTTAAGTCCACTGTTAAGAAGCAGCTCTGCCAATGCAATATGCAGTATCACTGCCTAACAATGCACTGAAGCAGGGTTTGAGCTTATAATAAGGTTTAAAAGCTGTCAGAACCGATCATGAGTAGTTAAAACCAAAAAGCACATCAATGAAAATATATGAAGAAATAAAAAATCTTTAGTAAAGCTATTTTAACAAAGCAACTGTAGCTCAGCATGAGTTTTAAACTGCTGTAAACTGCCAAAAACTCACAAAGACAAATAGATTTAGATACTGGTGATTTATTTTGTGCACAAAAGAGCTTTAAACACATGAATACCAGGATACAAGGTTCATTTATTGTCATTGTACAACACAGCTTTGTACAACCAGATGCAGATATAGTCCCATTTTGCTACTTCAGAATAATTTATTATATGCACCATTGTGCATTTATTTATTACTGCAAATTAAAGCTGTCTTCAGATTGTATATTTATCAATGTAAATACTATCCATATTTCAATTCAAGTTTCAAATTTGTCATTAATAAATTGCCTTTTTGAATATAAATTCCAGTAAATTATTTGAAACAAATTATTTTGTGTTGTGAAACTTTTAACTGCTTTAAATGAAATAAGATTTCAAAAATAAAATGAGTCCAAAAATATTAGTTCAGTGATTTTTAAACTAAATGTAAATGTTTTGCTTTATTCTTTCATCCATGTGGATTCTATTTTTTTATATATAATTTGTGTTGAAGGGCCTTTGGTAGGTAGCAGTTAATATAATTAATTTTAGTGTATGAACCGTCTTGTTTTTGTACTATACAAATGTCCTGTTAGCCCCAGTGCGCGCGCACACACACACACACACACACACACACACACACTTGTTCACCTGTTGCTCATCTGTCTGTAATTGTGGAGCTGGATAATTGTGGGGTATGCATGGCATGAGTTAGGAAATGCAGTATACTCCGTGTTTCTCCTCAGTGCAGACAGACATATGCACACAGTAGGCCAGTGACTGACAGTACAGTTAGGCTCTGTCCTTGTGTGTCTGTGTGTCCAGCCACCTTCTTGCATTCTGTGGGTTGTGTATTGATGGCAGGCCTGCCCATGGAGAAATATACTTGACATACATAAAAATGAAACGAGGTGAAATTTAGTGCCTGTGTTTGGCCTAAACAATGTATCAGATGATCTTCAAATGCAAAGTCAAATGCTCCAACTCAGTTCTAGATCAGTTTGCGCAGCTTCTTTTCTCACACCTCAATACACCCTTTCCTGCGACTGATCAGGGGTGCCGCTTTATAGGCTTTAAGGTGCCCTGTGAACCACATATTAACAGTTTATTTCCTGTGTTTACGTTCTCTTCCCTGCATACATTACCTGTACTATGTTGATGAAAATAGTCCCAGCATTACCTTTTTTATTGTGTAATTTGCAAATTGTTGTCATGAAATCAACAGTTTTAACTAAACTCCAAATGTTTAGGTGAACATGATGTAGCAGGCACTGCCATATGGCCATAACATCCAACAGGTAAAAATACTACTTACAAGATTATTCTCAAGGTGTTAGTGCTAGTTCATGCACAGTCAAATTATTATTTTTTTGATACAATGGATGGGAGAGGATTTTTGTGTAATAAAAGATGTCACTTGCACCTAATTTATAATTCTCATGTGTGTTCAGAAAAACTCTATCCTGCCTTCTTCTTTTTTTTCTGTAAAATTGCATCAAATCATCACTAGGTGTAGATGACTACTAGTCAAGTCAAGTCAATTTTATTTGTATAGCGCCAAATCATAACAAAAGTTATCTCTAGACGCTTTTCACATAGAGCAGGTCTAGACCATACTCTTTAAAATATTATTTACAGAGACCCAACACCCAACCCAGACAGTGGCGAGGAAAAACTCCCCTTTAACAAGTAGAAACCTCGAGCAGAACCAGGCTCTGGGTGGGCAGCCATCTGCATCCACCGAGTTGGATTGAACTACACTGGCATTTGCATTTAAACCTTTCAACACACAACAAGTTGTTTTGTTTGGATCATAGCTGAGCCCCTAGGGTGGCATCACACATACAGAGTCACTAAAAATGTGACACCTTCCTATAGAACTGTGTTTGTGGCGTTTACTACTCCTTTGTGACATGCTCCTGGCCTCAGACCATACAGACACAGTTACCCTGAGCTAGGCATTAGGCATTTTTGAAGCCAGTAACATGTAGTGATACATCTGCATGTGATTACCACATTAGCATACACTGCTGCTTTTTCTGTGTTGCTCTATAATGTCACATGTCTGAGACAGATCATTTTAATACAAGCTCTATAATTACAGCATGTTATT
The DNA here is from genome assembly GCA_031216445.1 of Lateolabrax maculatus. NCBI lineage: Eukaryota > Metazoa > Chordata > Actinopteri > Acropomatiformes > Lateolabracidae > Lateolabrax > Lateolabrax maculatus. Next base: position 25,997,320 of record CM062199.1, read on the forward strand.
AGGCCATGCTATCTTATTTTAGCTGTGACTGGTCAGCTTTTCAGTGTGTGGGAGTGCAGTGATTTGAACCATGGTTTCTGGAGCCTGGAGCTTGAGTAGATTACCTAGGAAAGCTGCAGGAACGACTCAAAGGGACGTTACAAAGCCAGATTGCAGTAACTACACTTGCTGATCTTTGCTGTGGAATTTAGCTCAGTTTTGCAAACTAAATAAATGTAACAATAAAGTAAAGATTTCTAAATTACAGTTGATTTGAACCAAATGTGTTGCCATTATAGGGATGTATGTACAGTATTTACGTATTATGGCTCATACTGTATCACCTGAAAATAAAAACAATATGGACTGCTTAAAGCATATTTCAATATGACAATATAGTTATTAAGATGTTAATTACAGCAGTAAACAATAGACAAAAGATGAACCTGCCTTGTTGAAAGTGCACTGCTATTTCAGCCCTGTCCCCAAACTTCCTGGGATGTGCCTGTGAACAGGACTATCAGGGGAGACTATACCTCTGTACAGTATGTAATTACAGTAAGAAAGCGTCAGTGGGTTTTTTTTATTATACTGATCAACCTGCATAGGTTAAAGATTAATATCACATTAAAGGAAAAAGAAGTCAAGTGACACACATTTGTCAGTGGAGTGTGAGCTGTATTTGAGAGAGGATTTTCCTTTAAGGAGCTGTCAGCTGGTTTATGACACTGTTTGTGTGCTGAGCTGTTCCCAGGCAGCATTGTGCCTGATTTAGCCGGAATGCTCGGATAGCAACAGTAACAACTTTTATCTTTGGCTGTGCTGCGAGGAGAAGTCACACATCTCAGCTGTGGAGAGTCACTCAGTGACCATGTGCTTATGGAAGCCTTTTGCCCCGCTCTCTCCCCCGCGCCCCGGCTGTATCTCCCCCCCACTCCCCCCCCTTCCATTTCTACCTGACATCTTCAAACTATTTCCGCGTCATTCCTGCCTCGCGCCGTTTGAAGACACACTGGGAAACTAAGCCGAACGCCCCTCCCACAGACTCGTCCGTTGCCCAATTACAGCCAGGGACAGGACTTTATGTAGCCAATCGCAGCGCAGCTGCCGCAGCGTCGGGTAGCAACAGAGCCCGTAGAGGGTGCCTGCTGAGCGAGGGTACAGGCTGCGCTTACCCGACTACACACAAGTTGAAATGTTGAGCGAGTGAATGAACAAAATGAGCCTTTGTGTTACATGGCAGCAAATATACAACCCGGTTGTTTTAGGGCAGGTCTGCCATATTTGCCCGAGTCACATAAAAGGTTGGAATCTGTTAAAAAAAAAAAAGTCTGTTGTCTGAAGCTCTCTTGCACGGGTAGTTATTTTGTGACTGTTGTAGTTATAATGACAGCCTACGTATTAAGACATAAATATGTTGTATAGGGAGAAACGTGCACATTTTAATAGCGTTTAACAATATTTGCCCCTGTCTCCGTGTCTTCCTCCTCTCCCCTCCCTTCGGCCCCGGGTCCATGAACATTGCACAATGAGCTTGTTGTCAGCAGACCCTCAATATATTTTCTGCAGATTCTAAACTGTATTTAATTTACATTTAAACCTATATTTTTGTAAACCTTTTTAGAAAATAGTTTCCCTGTATTTTAGAATGTTATTCTGCCAAGTTTCAAGTTTTGACAGTGACAGCTGTTATTTATAGGAAGTGGTTCTAAGTATGTATCAGACCGTCTTCTGTCCGAGCTTTATCTATTAAATTGAATCAAGGGTTTAGGTAAAGGTTGTGTATGCATGCGTGTGTATAAAGTTCCAGTATATATATCCCTCTGTTACTATAAATGGACAGGACAGGAGGGCTGCTTGGAGCAGACTACCGCGGTCAGATGGAAGGTTACTGTCCCGCTAACTCGCTCGGGTTTTGGATAGCGTTCCATAAAACGAGTCGGCCTCCGAGTGGCTGTTGATGTGAAATTCCTCGTGAAATTTCGCTGATGCCATGTTTTCGTCCCGTGTGCGTATCTGTCCTGGTTTTACCAACGCCATGTGAGTCTGCGCCAGACACACCAGCGCCGACCCCTGCCACAGGCATATGGTATGGTCCCTATGACAGGGTGGGGGAGCCGTGTGGGAGAGCAGCACAGATTCCGTCTAACGGAGAAGCACGGGAAGGGAAACGGGCGAGGAACATGAGTCGAAATCGCCCTTGTGAAGGTTTCCATCTTGAAGGAATAAAAAATCTCCCCCAATTCTGAGAAGGACGACAAAAAGAGGACATTAAGCGCGAGGGAAAAGAGCGGAAGCAGGCGGAAGAAGAAGTGCGTCAAGGTGCGATCGGAGGCGTCTGACGGCAAGCTCAGGAACTTCACTGGATTCAGTCTCTTTACTTTACTTCGAGACAAGTCTCAAGTTCTGGTTCGTTGTAGTTCCAGGCACTGTTTGTAATTTTACTTTAGTGTGATCAGCTCAGAGGCGGACTTCTCCCCGGGTCGAGTGAAGCTGCGGTAAACACAGGACACTATCGGAGTTTGGAAATATAAAGTAGGCCGCCAGCGGCTTTTTCTGGGTATTTCTGCAACACAGGGAACATTTGGCATTCAACCCCAGATACTGGATTTAACTTTTGTCTCCCAATTTCTCCCACGGGAGAGGCGTGCAGCTGAGTGGCAGTGTCCCTGCTTGTAATGGTGCGTCACTTTGCTCCTGCTCACAGTCCCGTCAGCCCCTGACTGGATGTCCAGTTGGAGGAACTTTCTCTGGAACTACACGTCTCTGTGAAATCAACAGGTTTCAGCGGACTGCTTTGTTTACATGTGTTTGTGCAACAGCTGGTTGTCACAGAGGCTTCCTGTCGGCTGTAGTGTATGGGGATTCCATTATTGTGTGGCGCTCTAACAGGGCTCCCTCTCACCCTGGCAGAGGCCTGCCACCTTCTGCTGTAGGCAGGCGAAGGGACGCTGAGTGACCGCAGCGCACACACTCTGTGGAGCTCTGGCTGTACAGGCTCTGTGACATTGCCAGTGGAATGCTGTGTGTGTCACTGGATTAATCTGAGTGGTAACATCACTCTACACTGCCATACTCTGTCCAGTGACGAGACCCCCTCCCACCCCCCCAGAAAGCGCCAGTAATAGAGCTATTTTTAGCATAAGGGATGGGGTAAAAGCAGGCAGCTGGAAACCCAACTCCCCTTCACCCCCTCCTCTTCCACCCCTTCTGTCACACTACCTCGCTCATCCCACCTGGCAGTATGCTAGGCGAGCCTGGTTAGCACAGACGTGACCTACAGCTAGTTAACATGTTTTACATGTAGTCTGGAAGAATAGCAACGATCAGATGAACTTTATTTGCTGAATAACCTGAGATCTTTCGGAACCATACTGACCATGGAGTCAAAGTAACCTGGAAATACTAGCTGAACTGTATTCTACTGGTTAAGGCTGTACTGGACACATAAACCTTTACTGGATTACTACTAAGATGTCTGAAGAACTACTAGCTGTGTACTTTTGGGTAAACCTGCCCTGGATTAAGTGAACCTATCATAAGCAAGTAGAGTCTATGCCTTTACCCCCTGGACTTTTAGCTCAAACTCTTAATGGGAGTAGCCACTTGTTAACATACTGTAATAGATTAAAAGCTAACTTTTGGCTGCTTAAAATATCAGTCACCAGCGATCTGGAGCGGTACAAACCTCCAGCACACAGAAAGAATGCATGAAACTGCCGAAACCTACGTAACAAAAAACTAACTTGACTAACCAAATATTCTATTTCCCCCCCACTCCCTAGACCCACAGAGAAACAGAATATATATGTAGAATGAGAGATCTATATCTATAGTGTAATTCCACAGAAGACAGAGATTACACCCTTTATATTTTTACTTCAGAGAGACAAGCTGCCTGTACACCGGTTGGTTGCCTTAGAAACCACAGTCACAAAAAAAAAAAAGAAACAAGCCAGAGAAGACGGTGCCTTTTGATTGGTTGGTTGGTTTCCCACCATTTCAAGATTCATTAATTTAGTTGGATGTAAACTGTTGAAGCGAACTCTGGGATTGAAAACACGTCCAATGACAATTACCTGAACCCCCCCGCCCCCACCCCACCCCACCCCCCCACCCCCCAAGCTCCACGCCCATGTCAGAGTATTCTGATTGACAGTATTTCCCTGCTGGATTGAACAATAGCCAAGCATCTCCATGGTGATCACGTCATCATCCGTGGAGGACAAGACCGTGCCCTCTTGCAGGATGGTCCAATCAGAACCCTGGATCACCTCCGCCCTGCTGCGCAAGAACAAGAGTCAGTACATACACACGCACACACACACACACACACACACACTCACACAATCCCACTGATAAAAAGCGTGTAAATTCCTCTCTTCCCTACTTCATAATATAGCCGTCTGTGTGTGTGTGTGTGTGTGTGTGTGTGTGTGTGTGTGTGAGTGAGTCTACCGTCATGGTACGCTGTGTGTTGATACTCTTGTTTGTGTGTGTATGTGTGTAGCTGTGTGTAGGTTGTCAGTATAGTATGATGATGATGATGATGATGTCTGTGCTCCACACTGGTCAGTGTTTGACCGTGATCAGATGCAGTTTTAACACTACGCACTTGTTGGACATCACTTTGTTTTGTTTGTTAATCTATGCCAGTGGTTTCCAACCAATGGGTCTTGGTCCAAAAGTGGTCCACAGGACTGTTTTGAGTGGGTTGTTACCATGTGGATCGACTTTGTCAACTTTACTTTGAAGTGTAGTGCATTTCCAGAACAACTATTTTTTATTACTGGCGCTCTGAACATAAAAATGGAAAAAAAGAAGTAGTGGCCCGAGTTGGAACCTAGCTTATAAATTACTTTTCTTCATAATTTTCAGCTAAGCAGCTGTTTATCACCTTGGTCTTCATACACCAGGACTTTTTACATGTTATGATTAAAAAGCTATGTAGAAGCCTGAATTAGTTGTAACGACTGTTGCAAAGCTTTGGTTGTGTTGAAGCCCTAATTGCACTCTCTTCTGCAGTGCTGATGAAGCCTCCTTTCCTATTTTATACAGTGAAAGTGAAAGGAATCCAGTTGGTCACTTAAGTGTTCCCCCAGGGTTTGCTGTTGCTGTTGATGTTCAGCAGTGGCAAGTGCAAGTTCTTTCTTAAGGTTTATTTCATCTGACAAAATATACATAGTCTATAATAATATGATGACAGATGTGATGTGTTTGTGAGAGACAAGTCCCGCTCACTGGACTTTATTGGTATCTAAGGACTTGTCAGCGCTTATGTCAGTGTGTTTGCGGAATGAAGGACCATGCAAAGCAAGAACAACAACAGTGGAAAACAGATGTGCGTTATTCTGATTAGTGTTATCAAAATGATTATTAATGTTTAATGAAAGAATGCTTCTCGTGGCCTGTTCACTTCTGATGTCATTTATCCAAGGCTGGTTAGTCTGAATTAGCGATTCCCAACCACTTGTTACTGCTGCACTCATGCAGTGCTTGTTCCTGGGCTGCAAAGTTGTTCTGTGACAAAACGCGACACCTCTGACACCCCCGTGTCCTTATTGGTGGCAATGCATGTCCACATGCACAACTCTTCGCACACATAATTGACAGCATCACTGTGTAGGAGCTTGGGTTTATTTAGAGATTGACATCGAACATGATCTCGAACTGCAGGCCGTGTGAATTTGTATGTTTTTTATTATGGCAGAGACTGTGCCTGATGAAGGAGATGAAAGTTTCTTAAACTCTCACAAATGATTTGTGGACTCCACCAAGATTTCATTAATTAATTGTTGTAGCTTCTACCACTTTAATATGGACTGTTTTTCTGGGCTTCATATTGACTGCTGTGGTCCCCCTGACTTTGTGAATCCCTATATCCCTCATGTCCCCCAGACTTTGTTTTAACATCCAGCTGGGAATTAAATTAGAGCTCTGACATTTTGTGGCTTGCTTGTTCAGCTTTCCCTACCTGCACTGTTGCTCACTAATTTAATATCCTTTCCTCCTTGTTTATCAGTTTCATTCAGTTTTGAACTCTGTTGTTTAATTCGGCTTGTAACGGTCTAACTCTGGTTAGACACCCTGGTAAAAAAAGAACAATAATTACATGAGAAAAAACTGTTTGCCAGAAGTCCATGGCCCGGTTCCAATGTCGCCATTTGAAGTCAAAATCCTGCCATCCTAAGACAAACAACTACATTGTGATTGTAATTAAATGGAAAACTTCATCTTGCTGACTCCGTCTGTGTTTTGTTTATTGCCTTTGTTTTGCCTTAAGCAAAGCTGAAGAAGGTGTACACTTATAGAAAGTGTGTATAAAGGGCTTAAAAACTCAGAAACAGAACCCTCAGACTTGGGACAGCCCTGAGCCCTCGCGGACTTGCTAAAAGTGAGTGCCAAAGTCTGTGAAGTCCGGAAGTCAGCCTCGACCCCGAACTTCTGTCATTCAAAAGGTTTCCATCACAGTCAGAGCCCCAACTCATTTGCTGTGATAAACTAATATTTATATGTGAAGTAACTGTTGATTTAAATGTGAAACTTCCTGGAAGCACACAATAAAGGTGCAGCTGGAAGAGAGTGGTCGGCCTTTACTGTTGGCTTAGCTGATGATAACAGAATATTACTTTTTAAGGTTAATTTAAGGACACATACACATTTTTTGTCAGGTCAAAACAATACAAATATTAAATAGATTTAATGAAAGTTAAAGAACAAAACTATCAAGCAGGAGTTGTGTAGTTCATCTGTTTAATTTGGGTTTGTGAGCTTTTTACCCTTTAGGCAACCTTGAAACTTTGAACATGTAATGAAGAATAACAACAGCTGTCCTACGGACATATAAAGCAGTTTGGGCTGCTTAGCTGCTCAAACATTTTGTATCCGTACAAGAGAGCAGCAATCCTACATGAGCAACTGTGCCTATTCCATGTATTAGACATGTTAGAAGTGATGAGCAGAAGGTAAATAATAAATGGGGAGCTCTGTTTACATGGAGTTTGGATCATGCTTTTGTCAGTGGTGATCAGTTAATTAACCATTCTGTCAGAGAGCTTTGGTAAAAGAGACTTTGAAAAAGTCGTTGCCTCGCTACCTACTACCTGTGTTACTAAGGCTTCTTCATTACTTTCCTTTATTCGATTTGGCAATAATGTCCTTCCTACCTCCTCATGATGCATTCCACGACAGTGACTTTACTCGAGTTTAAGGTCCTTTGATCATATCACATGATCTTCATCAGCGGGGTTTTCTTAGCTGAAATGGAATTATAGATTTTTTTTGAGCACTTAAAAACCTTTCATTCACGTTGGGTTAAAAGCCGAGCCTAAATCATTATTGTAACCAAGGTGTGTTACAGTCAAAGAAAAAAGAGGCCACCTTAATAAACATTGATAAACACAGAACTCAGCTTCAGGAAGTAATTTAAGTTTTGTATGTAGTGTCAGTTAAATCACTTTAAAAAAAAATAGTCAGTTGCATTTGCTGATTGCAGATCAGTATCACTGAGTAAAACTACACAACATCATAGTTGTGTGTCGCTTTGCAAGTGAAGCAAAAGACACGTTGAAATCCGATTTGAGTGTCCAGAGGGTCTGGACTGTGTGGCTTGGATCCGATTTGCAAAATTGCATTTCATGTGTTTTTTTGCTGTCCATGCTTTCTGAATCAATCTGCATACAATATGGATATGCCATAAAACGGATTGGGGCTAGGAGTCTGAACAAAGCCTTAATGATCATCAGTCTGAAACACGTGATAAAAACAGGCTCTGATAGCTTTTAGTCTCTTTCCATCAAGTCAAGTCAATTTTATTTGTATAGTGCCAAATCATAACAAAAGTTATCTCAAGACACTTTTCACATAGAGTAGGTCTAGACCATACTCTTTAAAATATTATTTACAGAGACCCAACAGTTCCCACCATGAGCAGCACTTGGCGACAGTGGCAAGGAAAAATTCCCTTTTAACAGGTAGAAACCTCGAGCAGAACCGGGCTCTGGGTGGGCAGCTATCTGCCTCAAGCTGGCATTATACTTTATGTTGTTAGTTGTAATTTCTTAAATTATATAACTTATCTTTATTTGGGAAGTTCTTGAAATACTTGTATCAAGTCAATGTCTTGTGACTGTGGAAGACAACAGCATTTGTGAAACGTTCCAGTGTTGCTCCCGGCAGCATCACAGCTTGAAACTGCCGTTCTTAAAATCACCCAAAAAAACTTGTTGATAGGTGCCACTTAATGTAGTGCAGCCTTTGACACGTTCAGGCATGGGGTGGCTGAATTGGACACCCCATGCCTGGAGGTAGTTTACCTCGTATCTATCAGATTAAAAGTTCTGTTTCTCTACAAACAACTGTGTGTCTTCCTTTCTAAGCCTCCACGCCAGCGAGAGCTTTGGCCGGAGGCATCATGTTTTCAGGTAGTCCGTCCGTCCCATTGTTGTGAACACGATATCTCAGGAATGCCTGGAGGGAATTTCATTACATCCGTCCACTTGGATGAACGATGAACTGAATAGAATTTGGTGGCCAAAGTTCAAAGGTCAAGGTAACTGGGACCTCAGAAAACATGCTTTTGGCATTAAGTCAAGAAGTCATAAGCTATTTATGACAAAATTTCACAATGTCTAATATGATGAAAGTGATGACATTTTATAAACAAAAGGTCAAAGGCCAATTTAGTAGTGATATAATGTTCTGCAAAAACACTTTTCTGGCCATCGCCATAACTCAGGGACAGAAGGGGGCATTGAGACCATATTTTACATTTGGTCGGACTTGGTGACACTAATCTTGGTGCCCAACTTGAAACTGCGGTGATTGCTTGGATCCACAGTGCTGCCTGTTGAAGATGTGAGGGAAGCGTCCACATTTTAGAATTTCTAGCTTCTTTGCAGCAACATCCGTATGTGAAGCATTGTCTACCGTCATGGCTCCAACTTTGTGTTCTTTCAGAATCTGCTTTATTGGCCGAGCATTTGTGAACACACACAGGGAATTACACTGTTTTTTGTTTGTGTCAGTGAACTGCAGCAAAAAATCTGAGTGAAGACAGCATTTTTCTCATTGGAAATGATTCACTGGAATCATACATGTCAATACAGTGATAACTTCTACTTCGCCAAACATACGAACATGGATGACATGGATGTAAACTGCAACTTGACTGCTTTGTGGAGGCAGACAACTGCAAGGCAGGGATTCTAATTTGTTGTCATGTATGGTGTGGCTCAAGGTTTACTTTTGAGACCAGTTGTATTCCTTAAACATGATTTCCCCTGTCCTGTCACACCATTCATTGTCATGGTATCTCATTTTACTGTTTTGCCAGTGACACTGAGTTGTAGCTCTCGATTAAGCCCACCTCAGTATGGTGAGTTATCATTGTTTTTGTGAAAAACTGGATGACTTTGACTGGTTGCAACTTTATAAAACAGATCCTGCCATCTGCTGGTTTGGCTGTCAACATATTAAGCATGCTGATGCTAATCAGATCAGATTTTAAGCTATGACAATGGGCATCGATGACGACAATCGATTGTTTTATCCAGTGTACAACCAACGCTGTATCTGACGATGATATCACGCACGTCATGAAAGACAGCAAGCAATGATTGGTTGGCGACCAACATGTAGTCTGTCATGTCTCTCAGCCGATCCATGGCAAGAATTCATGACTTTATAATCACCTGATTAGAGTTCTCTATAAGTAAAGATATGAACTGTGCTGATTGGTGTTCATATTGTATCATCATCAGTTAAGAGGGGTTAGCCAGAACTGGAACCCTGATCACCCAGTTGCCAGGCACCAGGTGTCCCCCTCCTTCATTATTAGACCTGTGTAGGAGAACATTACTCTTGTCTATTTTATATTGGAGATAGACAGGTGAGTATAGTTCAGTAATTCTTCTTGAATAGCTCCTGTGACCGGGATCTTTGTGTTATCTCTCCAGCTATCCACCTAGTTTAAAGGGGGACATTACATCAGTAGTTTTATAGTTGTATGAACCTCCTGTAACAACGGGTCCATTTGTCTGCATCATTATCATTTGAGATTTTGATTGGATTTGAGCCCTAATCACCCAGTTGCCAAGCACTTGTGCCATGTGCAGCCAGCTTACAATGTGTCTGCACAGGAGGTGTCGCGTATTTCAGTTGTGGCAGCTAAATGAGGTTATCCACAGATACATTGGTATCAGCAAATATGTCAGTCATGAAGTAACAAAAGATATGTTTGAAGTAATTTATCAACAGTGACTCCATTGCGTAGTTTGTCCAGCTGAGAGCACTGACAGGTTTGTTTTTATGAAGTAAAATTACCAGTTCACTACGTATCTTGTTCACAATGTCATTGTTCACATTAAAAAACATGCTGTGAGCACTTAACTTGGGATCACAACAGTGAGCAAGAGTAGCCTCAAAAGAAAAACTTTCTCCATGCAACACATTGGTGGCTTTTGATAGCATTGAGATAGGTGAGAACTTAAGGGTCTATCAACTCTTTGAATCTCTCGCTGTGTGTGACATGTTTGTGTCATATTTTTGTGTTGAGATCAGATGGGCCGATGTTTCTGTTGAGGTCTATGTCTCGATCAGCTTCAGTATTCTTCCAAACTCAAACATGCTCTTTGCAGCTCACTAACACAGCCCTTTTTAATACGGTGGTGAAATCATCTCGACCAATTCTTTGAAATAATGCATTTGTTTTTTGTTTCTATATTAGCTAGTTACCAAGTAGACCAGCTGTGTTAGTGGGTGGGGCAAGATGCGTAAGGTGGCTTTAGTGCCATATTTTTTAAATAAGTCTGGAGGGGTTCTGTAAAATGTTTGTGCATATAGTTTAAACCAGGTAAAAAAACAGCAGTCCACATCCTTTCTACCTATCCGTACCTTACTTTTCGTGGAGTATTTGAACAAATAATGCAACATCTGAATGCTTTGAGTTTGGAAGGAACAGCAACCTGTGAATGAAACTGCTCAGACATGGACTTGCCTGTGACTCAACTTTAGTCTTGACATCTAGTCGTGTTTAAACAGATATGTGTGTAAACACTGGTGATAAAGGCACCCTTTATCAAGGCTGTGTTGCACAACTTATGGTTCACTGATGAACCCAGTTAGCTAAGTATTGTTTTTTTATCACCCAACAACTTGTTGGGAGCAGGAAGCATTAGTTCCTGGCTGTACTGTGTGTTGCTGTGCTTCCTGCAGTGACTCCTCACTGTTACCCTTAATATTGTTACACCATTGTGCATCAACACAACACTGATGGAGTGATGAAACAGTTGTCAGAAAAAGAGAAAATGTCTATTAGTGAGACACACTGAGCAGTCATCGGATTTGAAGTCAGGAAGGAGGGAAGGTAGGAGTCAGGGATAGAGGGATGTGTGCATGATGGATGGATAAATAGAAGAAAGAATAGGATTCAGAGGAAGAGAGGTTTGAGAAAGCAGGAAGGATGATGAAGGAAAGGGGGAGGAGAGCGCAGCTGGTAGGGTGGGTTGGGTTGCTAGGGGAGAGTATGTCAGACTGCTGCTGCTGAGAGCCAGGCCTGCTATTGGAAGCTACTTGCTTAGCAGGAGAGAGGCGGAAGAGGAGAGAGAGAAGTAGCTAATGAGTATTGGAGGCTGGTTGCTGAGACAGCACTGGGTTTATTTATAGAGTGCTGGCCAGCCAGCCCTTAGATACCAACAGCGAATCAGCTGACAGAGAAAGAGGGGCCCCGACCAATGGCAGCGTAAGAAGGGGGATGCCAGATTGAGGAAGTGCTGTGAGTGCCTCTCAGTCTCTTAAAGAGACGGTGCAAATTTTTCAGTACCAGGCAGATATTCTCTCTCTCTCTCTCTCTCTCTCTCTCTCTCTCTCTCTCTCTCTCTCTGTCTCTCTCTCTGTCTCTCTCTCTGTCTGTCTCTCTCTCTCTCTCTCTCTCTAGCAGTGTCATATCTGTAAGCAAGCCAGGACCCAGAGCACCACAACAGTCCCAGTGACAGTGATTGGATTACTTTCTCTACCTTATCACACAACAGAACACACATGCAGTTCAACACAGAGCTTCTAAGCTGTACAATGCTGTGATTTAAAAACCTACTCATAAATGGTGTTTTAAGTTAATAAATGGAGCCTTGTTTAGCCACAGAGCTCTATTTAAAATATCTAGAAGCCATTTGGAAAAAGATGTTGCGTACTGAATAGAAGAAGTGTCTACACTGTGTATGGTAGATAATAGTGGTGAGGTATCATTTTAAGTTTTTTTTACATTTTCACAGAATTGACTGCCATGAATTATTTTGTAGTGATATAAAAACAGCCCTGAAAACTCTTTTACTTTGACATTTACAACTTATTTTACAAAAGTAGGTCCAATTGTTTTTCACAACATGGATCGTCCTTGCTCATATTGCATTTGCACAAACCCCATCATTCTTGGTGGGTAAGAAAATTACTTTTTGTTTTGTTGTTTGACGTCTTAACACATGCATTGATTTAATCAGCCAAACTGTATTTCTCATTTCTCACTTGGGGCATTAGAATGATACAGATCAACAGGAATTAATTTGCATGTACACATTTTGAGGTTTTCTTCCATATGGATTTGTATGGAAGAAGCAGAGCGGTATTTCATGTCTCACCTTTGTGGCTGTTGGGGCAAAACATGTGATGTTGAACCATTCAGACAGAAATCATTTGACAGTGAGTTAGTGCACCTGTATTTTCAAAATCTTTCACATAGACGGTCCAAATCAAAATGGGTCTTTTTCGCTTCGCACAATGAGCTACACTATATTTCAGCACATTTATAAGTACTGGTATTCCATTTTTTTTGTTGAGGCTTCCCACCTTGCAGAGCAGGGACACCGCACTGTTACAGTGTTCCACCGGTTGCTCATTCTGAGAGAGCCCATCATACACTGAGCACAGCGACCTTCATCACTGCTCTCGGTCCAGCAGCTGAACTGGAGGAAGGACGTGGTCAGCAGCTGAGCCACTCCCTGTCCATTGTAAATCAGACCATCATAATTATGCAGTAAGATTAGCTGTATTCTAACCCACACATGTCCTTTTTGCTGTGTGAAGTTGCAGTAGGTGCTTAGCCTAGCTGACAAGACTGGAGCTGCAACAGTTGAAAGACAATTTGAAGAGCAAAGAGCAACTGATACGGCACACTAATTGGTTATTACAAAAGCTTGCTCTGATTGGCTATAGAAAATGTAAATTTGGTGGGTGTGTCGATCCCCCCCCCACACACACACACACACACACACACACACTTCCCATAGAAATATGCAGAAATGCTGTGTCTATTGCTTTTGCAATTAAAGAATGAGATTGACAGATGCATATCTGTATGTATGTATGTATGTATGTATGTATGTATGTATATATGTCATATAGCCACCTGCTGTAGCTTTTGGGGTGTGTCCAGCATGGTTTGCCTGGCCCAGTGTTGGTCCGCATCACAGCGGGTTGAGCATGCTTAAATGGCATTAGAAGAAGTCGCTAGAGAGCTCTCTGATTGGCTGATTCACCCATTTAGTGCAGATTTGATTTCCAGTAGCAAAATACTACAGGTTGAGAAGGCCAAAGCAAAGAGAAACTTTGACATTACCAGTTGCAATTTTATTATCAAATGTTAAAGACTGCTTAGAGTAACAATCACATGAAAATGATTGGCTAGTTTTTCTGTTGGTTTTTCTTCTTTGAGGCACAGGCGTAGATTGTACGTGCATGTTGGAAGCTGTTGGCCAGCTGGCGGTGGTTGCCTTTGTGATGTGTTCGAGTGAACCTTTTGACAGATAAAAACTTTGAGATGATATTTGTAGTATTTATTCTGCCACCTGTGCCTGCTGCATGATTGATCGAAATACCACAACAATCTTTATTCAGGCTTCTATGCCGTCTTATTTTTAAGTGACAATGACACAAAAAGGATGTGTTATAGCAAAATTAACAGGCACAGGCTACATCCTGCTACAGGTCAGCTGTGTATCAGTTACATTTTTTAGGATTTTTTAAACACACTGGGGAAAAAAATTCAAAGTGTTTTAAAGAGTAGGCAATAGACTTAGTTGCTTGATGAGCTGTCTGTTAAAAAAATAAATAAATTTAAAAAAAAATAGCTACTGATATTGCTTGTACTGTCTATATACTTAATTTCATATTTTTCATTAAAAACATAGTATCCTAAGAATTACGTGATTCATTTTGAGCAGAATCATGCAGCCCTACCTCCTGGTAATATATATATATATATATATATATATATATATATATATATATATATATATATATATATATATATATATACACACAGATAGATAGATAGATAGATCTAGATATATAAAATATTTCCCTGCTGTTAATCAAGGTGTGGAAATAGATTATTACTTGTACAAACCTGGCCAGGTCAATAAACTTGGGTCAATAAATCTTCCATCTGATCCTCCTGCTCTCGTCTTAAATCTGTGGGTGAACACTTGAAGACTAATCCAGGAATATTTTAAGATGAATTTCCTTTTTTAATTATGTTTATTTAAATGTAATTGTTGTCAGTGTAACTCAAAGTCAGATAACACCAGTGTAGACAATGCAGTTGTGTTGTATTCTATTTGAGTGTTTATTGCTTTAATTAGAGCCCAACTAATACTTGCGCATGACTTCATCAGCTGCTGTAAGGTTAGAACAGTATTGTATAAGGAGTGTATATGTTGCACTAAATGTTAGTACAGAAATGTCAAAGATATGTTTGAGGCTGTTAAAAAAAGTGTCTCCACAATATAATGTATCCACCTGGGAATGTATTTTTACACTGTAAAACAACGTGCTCAGTACGTATCTTACATATCATATTACAGTTCTTTAATGACCAAAATATTATCTGAATTTTTTAAGTTATGTTAATTTTAAACAATATTGGAAATATTATTGTCAACAGATATTGGTATAAGCCGTAAAAAACTCAGTATCAGTTAGATTTTAGCTTGAATTTATTTGTCCTTTCTTTTTGTTTTGGAGGTCACTCTGGAGGTCACACTAATAGTCTGCGATATTTTCATATAAACTGCACAAATGTATACATTTGAGAGTGTTTTTGGTAAGGGCAGTGTCCTGGTTCTTCAGTTGGATATGTGAAGATAGTACAGTATGTATGGCCAATATGGAAAATAATGAGCAATGACTGTGGTGTGATGGACATGTGGTTTCTGATCAAAAGAGGTTCAAAAAAAGAACGGCAGTAGCTGTGTTGTACCACAGAAACAGATCAGAATGTTTGGGTTTCCCTGTCTAATCATCTCTCTCTCTCTCTCTCTCTCTCTCTCTCTCTGTCTCTCTCTTTCTCTCTCTCTCTCCCTCTCCAGGTGTAAGCAGCTCAGGATGTCCGCCCACCTCCTCCTCCTCCTCCTCCTCCTCCTCCTCCTCCTCCACTGCCCAGGGCTTCTCCCTCGCTGAGCCAGCCATGACCAGCCAGCACACACATACACACCCCTCCTTCAGCTCCATCCACTCCATGGCCGAGCAGCAGCAGGTAACACACACACACACACACACACACACATACACACACACACACACACACACACACATACACACAATCGAAGCGGCTCTGCCGTACATGTCTTTGGCACAGGAACTGATTTAAAGTTCAGTTGTTTCACCTGTTGATTGTAATAGCAGCACTGCAACACCAGAGGTATTATCTTGTATTTGCAAATTGTTGTTTTATTCTTCCTACAAGGAAATCTGCCTTCTCATACATGAAAATAAACCAAACTCTGCACATATCCAGTTCTATGCCAAACTTCCTCAGCTGGCATTGTTGGCTGATAGTCCTGATGGTGGCGCTACAGCAACCGTCTAAAGTTTAAAACCCTGGAGATTGCCAAAGAAGTCATCTATCTATAGTTTCTCACTTAGCAGGTGGCTCAACCCCATCCTGACCTGGCCTGATTGACCCTCATGTATTTGTCATGTGTCTCCTCCTCTTCCTCTTCCTCCCCTTCGTCCTCTTGCTGCTCAAAATGCCGTTTCTGCACACTTCTCACACTTCATAGGTTAATTTAGCTTAGCTATTAGCCTGTATGCACAGTTTGTCCGTAGGGACTTCCGAAGCCCAGTAGTTTTACTTCAGTGTATTTTACAGATGTGTTGCAGTTTCTGTAACCCTCTAGTAATTTAAAAAGTGATGTGCTAATGACAGGTGACTTAAAGGTTTATTGATACTTTTGGTCCGGGTAGTTAATCTGATGGACCCTCCTGTATTTTTTCATTTATTTTCGTTTTTCTTCCTATTTTTCATCTTCCTCCTCTTCCTCCTTCCTTCTTCCTCCTCAAAATGCCCAGCCCCGATGCACTGTTGCACAGCAGCTATAACTTTCATACATTTTTTTAATACAGATTAAAACAATTGTTTACTTTGTCAAGCTACTGAAAATGAGACTTTGTCCATGAGATAATTTATCAAAAAGATAACATTGTTCACATTCTTTCATTCACTGTGATAAAGACTGATGATCGCAGTCAGCAAAAGGTTGGAGGAGATGGCTCCACTAGATCATACAATGTGTCTAAAAAGGGGTATATCCCTGAGCCCTTTTTTAACATATTTGAAGTAATTTTCACTACCATCATCTCCAATAAGAAACTTCTAAGGGAAAACACAAACCAAGCTGACAAATTACAGTTCTTAAATTGTCCACAACATAAGTCTGTAGCCACTGTATTCTTCACACATAGCTGTGTTATTCATTAAATGTGTGCATATCTGAAGCTTTATAGGCAAGCATTTTGTTTCTGAAATTTATAGTAATGTCAAATTTTTTTTTGTCTCAGTGAGAAATGTACTATTGAAAAATACTTTGTAAGGACAAGACAAAAGTGGAAACTTGGATAAAACCATATTATACTTTCAGTTCATGGCAATTCTGTAGGCTCTGCGTCCTAAACCCCTAACCCACAAGTATAAAGCCAGCTTAGGCTCTTCCATAACAGTAGCACTAAAGGCACACCCACTGTGGTATGAGAAAGTGAACAGTTCTCCCTTTTCATTGTCTATGAAAAGTAAGTAAAAGAATATGTAAACTTAACCACTATTTCCCTATGCTGGAAATCAGAGCAGATTGTTTTGATTGTCTCTGTGGGCTCGTTGAATTTTAATGTGAGATATTTCACCACAAAGTTTTGTGTATAAACCTTACAGGTGAAGGAAAAAGTATACCCATTAGAGCTAATCCAAATGCTTTGAAGTTGAAGTCAGAAGTTTTGTCGATTGCCATGGTACACCTTGCCCCTCTGCTAGGGAACACATCAGGTCCTTTCAGACAGTGAGTGGTCGCTGTCAGTGTTCTGTATTTTGAATCAGTAGCAGTGAGGCACAATGCCACCACAGTGGCTCCTGGCTACCTCCAATCCTACCAGCCAGTACAAGCCAGTCTGCAAGTATCCATTGTCCACCACGTATAACCTCACCTTACAGCTAGATAGATAAGTTTGAAGCTTAAAAAAGAGGACATGGTTAGCAGTATGACAAGATTAATAAAGCAAGTTTTGCTACTAATATCATAAACTTTAATGTCCTGGATCGGATAGTCAGACAGTGAATCTGAAATTCCTGTTTCTCTTCATTGATCTCTCTGCTGTCTGCAGGTGAAGAGGTAAATTCTGGAACTCAAATATCAGTGAAATCAGCTCCTGTAACGTTTCCCTCACTGTGGTTTCTTTGGTTGCCATGGTCACACAGAGAGCCGTGGTGGCAAGTTGAAAAAGTTGAACTTTCATAAACTCTGAATGCAGCCACCCCCTCTCCTTGTCGCTGCCACTGACCTTGGCGGCATGGCTGCTGTTTAGTGTTTACATTGAAAACAATGAGGTGGCGCTTGCTGTCTGAAAGCACCTTTTTATACACTCACACACACATACGTGTATGAATGCACACAGAAATTTCTTACCCTTTTGTACCTTTTTTTTGGTTTTGGAAATCAAAAAACTGACCTGACCTGACCCTCCAAACTACTTAAATAGTGAATATCTCTCTTACGAGCACCATGCATTTCACTTTAACATGCAGAGAAATCTAAAGTTTGACAGACTGTCTAGTTATGGTTGCGAAGCTATGATAGGACAGTCACGGAGGAGGAGGGGTTTAGTGAATGATTAATTAATTCTTAGACATTGTCAAAACAGCTCCTGGCAGGTTTTTAGTCTTTTTATGAAAATCATAGAAAACAACAGCCAATAACCTTTCAGCTTGACATTAACAAGGTTAGCAGTGGTCTATCAGTTTGACATTTCAGGAGTCAGTGCACTGAGGGAATGTGGGGACCTGTGTAAAATGTGTGGGGGATTGGCCATCAGGGGGCACTTCAGTTACAATGCATTGCATTTTCTCTAGGAAATGCACTAAATGCTTGATACGCTTAATATTGCTGCACAATATTATAAAAAAAACTGACATTGCGATATATGTATTTTTCCTGTGATATATTGTATATTGTGATATGAAGAAATACAAATTTCACCAGATACGTGCAGTGTGTTTTTCTTGTACAAATACAGAATTAACAGTACAGTAGCCATGTCACATGCATGTTTACAGGCAGCTGATACGCAGACTCTGCATGCACAGCCATCAGGTCGCTCTGTGCTCTGGTGAAGGGCTGCACCTGATCAGTTCATCAAACTCGTGTATCCAAGAACCTCTTGTAGGTTAGTCGTGGAAAATGAGAACCTTACTAGTTTTCCTTTTGTATCAAGCAGCAAATTTTTTTTAGCATGACTTGAGTTAATTTGCCTCACTTGACATTGCGCTCCCTGCAGTGAGACTTTTGCACATGTGCACATCCCCAATGTCGATGCTGAAATATCGTGCAGCCTCAACACCCTAACTGGGGATCATGACAAGAGTAGAAAGGAGCACTTTGAGGAGCACCTGAAGCTGACTGTCCAGCCCCTGGACAGGAAGTGTTGAGCCCATTTCCAAGGCAGAGGTTACTTTAGTGCAGAGTGGCTACTGTGGGTTTGTTCTGAAATGCCTATGTCTGAGGTATCTCTAGGAATCACACTGCTACCTGGGAAAGCTCATGCCATGGTCCAAGAAACAAGCCAACCATAGAGCCTCAGGTCCAGGAAGAACAAGGCCAGTTTTCTTGTGGGTGCAGAGCACCTGCAGAGGAACTTTTTATCCTCTCAAAGATAATCCAAGGGCCATGGGTGTTTGCTAATCCCGTTAACATGTGATCTGTGGATCTGAAAAAGGCTAATGACTCTGTTCCCCAGGTATTATGTGGGAGGTGCTACAATACTGCTAGGGTTGTGTTGACATGCATTCTCAATATGTGGAGCAACAGCTGTGTTAAAGTTCTCTCGGTTGAGTCAAGAATAGCATTTGACCGGAACAAGGTTGCATCTTGTTACGTCTTAATGTTTGAGATACACTGCAGAGTGTTTATAGCCATGACTGGAGGGGCTGCTGAGATGTGGAGAGGCGTCAGGTGGGGGACATTGGGGTGGCCTGTCTGCTATTTGACTGGCTTCATCAGACTGTAACTTCAGAGAAGCAGCACCTTTTAAATGTAAAGCCACAACAGTCTCTCAGAGAAAGGTGTATTGTAGGTGAAGGAAAGCAGCTGCCCCAGATGAAGGACTTCAGATATTTGAGAATCTTATTCACATGTAAAAGGATCATGACGTTCATCATGGGTTAGTGGAGTAAACTGCAGGGATGCGGTCTCTGTATTGGACTGTGGTGATGGTGGTGGAGAAGCTCTCAGTTTGCCTGTTAGTCCTCATTCCAATGTTCACCTCTGCTCACAAGATTTGGGCAGTGACTCAGAGAAAAAGATGATGGATGCACGTGGCCTACATGATATTTTTGTGTGAGTAGCTGCTGTAACCTCACTGTGCATGAAAGAGTGAGGAGCTGCTGCTCCTTCACACTCTGAGTAGCAGATTAAGGTGGTTCAGGCAACGACATCTGACGAACACTGACAAGCTTGATTTATGTCAGGAAGGAATGTGAGTCATTGTGTCCACTCAGTGAAGATGGCCATCAGCAGCTGGTGACACAAGTCAGCATCCCTCACTGTGGCCCAGGACAGACATCTTTGTTCTCCACCACATCCTTTAGTGTAAAACTCCAAGACATGCAGCACATGAATGTTAGTGTCAAATGTCCCGGTCAAAATGAGCTCCACTTCAAAGTGAAGAAAAAATTTGATTGAACAGAAAGAAATGCTGCCTTAACAAATAAACAGTGTTTAATGATGTTTGTGGTTTGAGACAAAATGTACCATATCTGTTTTTTGGCCTGAAATTATATATTTATTTTGGCACAAACTCTGGTGTTGCAAAGTGATGGGGTAAAGTGGTAGTGTTGAAGGCTCACACAACCACACTCCACCTTCTCGTGTCTGGATTGTTACGTGTTTATTCAAACTTGAAACATGTATAAAGTGTTGCTGTTCTCTGCAGGTGCTGTCTGATATGACCATACTCCAGCGGAGGATCCCCCCCAGTTTCAGAGACCCTGCCAGCGCCCCACTGAGGAAACTCTCTGTTGACCTCATCAAAACTTACAAGCACATCAATGAGGTATGACACATGATATGACACACACATCACACACACACACACACACACACACACACACATACCTGTTCAGGTGTATGTCTTTCGACTTTTCTAGTTTTTATTACTTTGTCAGGTTTTTAATGTATTTGCCCGTTTTCTGCATAATGTGTGGTGTTTGATGATCCTGGGATAAAACATTGTTAGGAATAATTGGCTGTCAGTGGGACAACCACCCAACCACCAGTTTTAAGTTTACTGTTGGAGGATTGAAGCAGGAAGAAGGTAAATCTTACTCAGTATCAGCATTTGAAGAAATCAGGTTGGCTCGGCACTGTCAACTCAACAAACATATACTTACAGACAAGTATATTTTAAATTAAGTTAAACTTAAACTGCTTTCTAACACAAACGTCTTGGTTTATAATGTTTGAAATGATTGGCTTAAAGGGGAAATTCACCCTGTAACACGGTTTACTTCACAATGTTTCCATTGTTTTGGACACCCCATAAATTAATCGCCTTCTGAATAAATTCAAAGCAACATGAGCTAAATTAATAATATCAGGTGACACATGTAGTTGCAGTTGGTCCATTGAAGCAATTTCAGAAGAAAATGACATTTCTGTAGGTCAGCTACGACAGATACAGACCTTGTACTACAACAAGGTTCCCTAAAGATTGCATTTAGTTAAAATGTTCGATTATTGTTTTGGATTTGAACAAGTCAGAGATCATTAGGAAAATGATTATCGCTCAAGCCCCACTCTGTGATTCTGTGCCCAAATTGTATGAGCCCAGAAGGCAGGAGTCCTGACCCTGAGCAGTAGAGATTTGACGGGGGCGACCACTGAGACATTTTTGTGTACTTTACCTGTGCATAACTGGTGTGAACATAAGGAGACTCTACTTCACATAAGGGACTAACAGCTGCAGTGATCATAGGTGTGTCAGTGACGGTGAACTTCTCACAACATTTGTGAGTGTCTGATGGCTCAGCTGAGGGAGTTAAAGGAAGCAGATGTGACATATTTTTAATGAGTACTGTACATCTAAATTGAAAACACTGTACTCTATGCAGCATGGATGGATTGCTGACCCAGTCCGTCTGTCTTGGTGTAACTAGTCCAGGCTCCAGGCACCTAATACTCTGAGAAGAACAGAATAATGAAATAATGATAGATTGTGCTAGGGGTGGGCGATATGGCCCTAAAATAATATCTCTTGTGATAATGATTTTCTTGACGATATGACAAAATACTGAAAATATTGTAATATTAATAATAATTTCAAGAACATACATTTGCAACAAAATAAGAGCTATAGTTTTATGTCAGTATTAATGTAACATTTTGCCTTCAAATATCAGTCAAAACTAAACAAAATTATTACTCAGGTATTTATATATATATTCGAAGCCTCTACCATTGCCATGGTAATCAACATCCACATCAGTACTACATCTGCAATGGAGCCAATCACGGTCGTTCTAGACGGTGCTTGTGATTCCACCAGAAATGCCGCAGCACGTTTTCAGAGGAGGCTCCCTGTTCTGCTCCGCTTAAAATACGCCAAGTCTATTTTATGACGGAAGCTGCAGATTGAACTGGGCAGGAAGTCAGACAACAGCATAGAGCATGGATCATTTTTCAAAATAAAACCCTGTGCAGACTACTGAGCGTAAAAACAGACAGAAAAGAAACGAGTTAACTACATAACCTACTTACCCACAGTAGAAGCACAAAAAACAAGGACAAATGACCAAATCAATAAAATCTGAGCAAGTCAACAAAACCAGGCAGGCAAAACACACATGAAGCCATGCGGAGGACGGGACAAAACCGTGTTGCAGACGTGACGTTTATAGAGCCATGCCCGGTGGAAGAAGGTGTTATGTAATAAAATAATGACCACAAGTTTGATGAAAGTATGATAATTCGTGCTTGCAATTGTTGTTGCTGTGCGTAATGGTATGACGTCATTATGTCAACAAGCCGGAACATCACCATTATGACGATATTAACTTTTTAAAATTGTATTAAAGATTATACCGGTTTAATCGTGAACGATGTGATATGGTACACCCCTAGTTAGAGCACAAACATGGTCCATGCTAGTACGTGAATGCAGATGCTTCGAGCTATGCAAAGTTTCATGTGTCGTTGTGTGTCACCTCACAATCTTAACCCAGCACAAGAGGCGTTATAGCATGAAACAACAAGAGAAAGCTGAGCCCTTCACTTCCACTCAAAACAACCATGGCGGACAAGTTAAAGCTGTAACTGACCATGTCCCCATCATGGCTGTATAAAGGAGAACCGTATGCAGAGGCATATTTATGACCCTTTGTCACCTCTTCATTCAGACAGGAATGCAATCGAAAACATATATACTATTGTCATGGAAATGCTCTGATTGGCTGTTTGGGTGGGCCAGGCCAAGCGTTGTCATTTGCATTCACATCCTTGCGTGGGCCGTGTTTGTGCCCTTACTGGTATACAGATGATTTGGGGTTTGTTCTTTTGATGTATCATGAAGCAGAACTGGGAACCAAAGTGGGTTTTTTTCACCCACAGGTGTACTATACTAAGAAGAAGCGGCGGGCCCAGCAGGTCCCTCCAGAGGACAGCAGTACCAAGAAGGAGAGAAAAGTCTACAATGATGGCTATGACGACGACAACTACGACTACATTGTCAAAAATGGAGAAAAGTGGCTGGACCGCTATGAGATAGACTCGCTGATCGGGAAGGGCTCCTTCGGACAGGTGAGGTCGGCAAAGGAAACTTCAGTATGAAAACCGAATACACTTTCATAGCTAGTTTATAAAATCTTCTTCACAGAAGATCAAGGTTCCTTATAAACACAGTTTGAGCTGTCTTTTCCACTGGAGTACCGAGAACCAATCCTCTCAAAGATTTCTTCTTCAAACTGAATTTTTTTCTCTTAAGTTCTTCTCCCCAGTACTAATAAGAAATGTCTCAATTGATCAATAGCCAACCAAGCATGTGACACCTATTGCAGTTTATTCGTTTGATCTTTAAAGTGGTTCTTACAGTCAGTAACAAGTTTAGTGAATTTCTTTACCTTTTGAAAGAATAGTTCAATATTTGATGGGAAAAAAACACTTCTTTGCTTTGTTTCCGTGAGTGAGATGAGAGAATAGTTATCAATCTCTCTGTGTGGTAAGTAGAGAACTGGAGTCAGGACGTGGTTAGTGTAGTTGAACATAAAGACCATCTTGTTTGTTTGATCTGTACATAAACAGAAATGTATATTATTATGAGAGCCTAATGAATGTCTAATGAAGAAAACGAAAAACTCAAAACATATGTTTACGTCTGTCTACAGGTGGTGAAGGCCTACGACCACCATGAGCAGGAATGGGTTGCCATTAAGATCATTAAGAACAAAAAGGCATTTCTAAACCAGGCACAGATTGAACTACGCCTGCTGGAGCTCATGAACAAGCATGACACTGAGATGAAATATTACATAGGTAAGATGAACAACATACACACACACACACACAAAAGATCAGATATAACACATGTACAACCTTGTGAACGTGGCTGTGTTTATATTACACTGGTTGTCTGTATACACAGATGCGTTCACACAGGTTTGTTGTGCAGATGGCGGTCAAATTGGTGAAATTAGAGCTGCCAGTCAGAATGGAATTGTTTGGCTGTATTACATTTAAAGAAAATTAAAAAATAATAGGATTCAGAGTATTCCAGCATCAGATCTATCAGTGTTGTATAGTCCCACGCTGCAAGATATGGAACATCTCTGAAGTAGAAAATCAAGGTGTGTTCATTCTTGACCGTGGGGGGAAAAAATGCGTTTTCAACTCATCTCACATCAGCGAATGAAATGACTCAGTTCATCAACATACTTAGCTCTCAGTATTACAAGTGAGCCATCTCCACAATTATTAAAATGTCATCCACTGATGAAGACTGTGAGATATTGAAAGCTCCAGAAAAAAGCTAGTACAAGACCTTGAGCAGTTTTGACAAAATAAAAGTTATGTAGCTGTATGTTTTAAAATTCTATTCTATTAGGCACGACTATACAACATAAAGGGTGAGCTGGTTTCAATCAGTAATGGAAGGTTTGGATGGATGATGTTGCCTCCAGTCACCTCTATTGTGAATTCCAAATAAGAATTAATGATGAAAGAACACATTAAATGACTCTTTTCCCACTTATCATATGAAATTTGATAACTAAGCTATTTAAATGGCACTCGAATAATTGTAATGATGTCCAGAACTCATGCCTGATTTTTGTGTCAGTGTGTATCTTAACCTTCCTCCTTGTCTCCCATCTGTCTCTGTGTGTGTCTGTCTGTCAATCTGTCTCTGTGCAGTCCACCTGAAGCGTCACTTTATGTTTAGGAACCATCTCTGTTTGGTGTTTGAGTTGTTGAGCTACAACCTGTATGATCTGCTGAGGAACACCAACTTCAGAGGAGTCTCTCTCAACCTCACCAGGAAATTTGCACAGCAGCTCTGTACAGGTGAGTGCATGGAAACTCTAATATATTGCACGTGGGATTTTTTTGCTTGTTGTTGTCCGCCACCTAGTGGCCAAAACACAACAGATCAATGCAGTTTTTACCCATCATCACCAAATGTAAGTAGTGTGATAGGTGGTTCTGATGATACAAATAAGAATGATGTCTTTTTTTGTCCACAGCGTTATTATTCCTGGCCACTCCAGAGCTGTCAATCATCCACTGCGACCTGAAACCAGAGAACATCCTGCTGTGTAACCCCAAGAGATCTGCCATCAAGATAGTCGACTTTGGATCATCCTGCCAGCTCGGACAGAGGGTGAGCAACATCCACACACGTTGAAATTCCAAATTTGCCTGGCAAAGTACATTTATTAGTTTACTTCATAAAAAATAATTTATTATAATTGCCTTTCATCCATTGTGCTTGCTGGGAGATGCTGCATCATCCCTCATCATAAGGGTTTCAAAAACAGATGAAAGCATGAGTAACAAATGTATCCAGTTCACACTGAAACCAAACATGCATTAGTGGTCAGATAAGCCTTTGTATGAAGGGTTAATTTTCTGAAAGGCAGTAACAGACAGTTGGTAACACTGCTGCTTATTGAGGAGAACATAGCTCCAGACAGTGGACAGCTACTGAAACAGCACGCAACACACTGACACAAACGTCAGTTGACTTCATCGGAATTCAACCTGGAAATGAAGTGTGTTTCAGGGTTAATAAAGATGCAACATTTGCTCTACCACATTGGTGAATAAGTCAGATATGAATAGATAAATATCCACGGTGTGTTAAAAAAGTCTTCCTCACACGTTAGATTTGAATCTGTGAACTCCTCTCCTCTGCCTTCTCGTCCTGCTCTCAGATCTATCAGTACATCCAGAGCAGGTTTTACCGCTCTCCTGAGGTTCTGTTGGGAATGCCGTATGACCTGGCCATTGACATGTGGTCTCTGGGTTGCATCCTGGTGGAGATGCACACAGGAGAGCCTCTTTTCAGTGGCTCCAATGAGGTAAAAGCAACACCACCATAAACATATGAGTTAAGTAGGGCTGGGCAATGATTCTGAATCCTCCTCTGTCAGAGCTCACATTTGATCCAAGGAGCTTTTAGGTTGTAGTTTGCTGTGTGGTTTGTCCAGAAGTCCTATATCTGGGCTTCGTGCTCTCATAAACAGCTCCAACATGAGCTACAGCATACTTTTATCCTACATTTAACAATTCTTGCCATTGACTGTTACACACTGTGTATGTGTGTGTATGTGTGTGTGTGTGTGTGTGTGTGTAGGTTGACCAGATGAATAAGATTGTGGAAGTTCTGGGGGTCCCACCCAGCCACATGCTGGATGCAGCTCCTAAAGCCAGGAAGTATTTTGACAAGCTGTCAGATGGTCTGTGGACAGTGAAGAAGAACAAGGACATCAAAAAGGTATTTGATTTCAGATCCATTAACATTTCTCATTAAAAAGTCAACTTTGACCTTTAGTCTTGTCTCTTCTAACTTCTGATGGTGACATGACGCACATGCATCCAATATGTTTTTTACAGTTATTGGAAGGATATGAATAAGAGAACTGTCTGCAACCAAAACTGTGGATTATTAGGACATGGGTGGTTGTGGATTTGAATTTACCTGTATTGTTTTTGTGGGGTCTCAGTGTCTAATAGGTTAAAATGTCCACAACGTATTAAAAACAAAATATATACACAAAGTGTTTGGAACAATACAGTATGGGTGTACAGGTGGTGCTAAAGGGTGAGTATGTGCATCTGTTGGAGTCCATCACAGTTTATTTATAGTGTTGACAGGAGTTAATGGAGGTTCCTGAATTCATGTTTTTCTAAATATTTATGCATATGTGTGGGTGTGTTTTCCAGGAGTACAAGCCCCCAGCCACACGGCGTCTTCATGAGATTTTGGGTGTAGAGACTGGGGGCCCAGGCGGACGGAGGGCAGGGGAGCCAGGACACGCCCCCTGTGACTACCTGAAGTTTAAAGGTAAACCAACACTTGGTATTGATCTGCATGGATAGACACTGTATTGGTTCACCAACTTATATTTATATTTCTGAGATGTATTGACATCAATATAAATACAGCCAATATGGCAGTGATGAGTTCCATATAAATGATAATGAATATCTGGTATTTATCTACATGGACATTGTGAAGAACTGTTGACAGGCTGGGTTCAACATCCATGTACACCATTTTCAGTGTTACAAAAAAGATGTGGTAATTAGGTCCAACCTTTCCCTTTTAGTTATTGTTCTAAAATGCCGTTAATTTACCAATAAAGGTTAGGGTGGGATTACCTGTACTATGATGTCTCACATTAGGGCCGCAATGGATCACAAAACTCATGGTTAGGATCATCATGGTATCATCGGATAATTTTTTAGGTCAGCAAAAAAAAAAGGAAAAAAGGGTTAGGGTTAAATGCTAATGTTAAATGTCCCGCCCACAGCACTATCTGATTGGTTACACATCACAAGTTATAGCCTGTTAAAGTAAATTTGGTCAAATGCATTATTACCTTACACCTCAGCAAGCCTTGTACATGTAATATGTGGTAACATGGAGGTGGTGAATAATGCCATCTGCTTGAAGTGATGCAGAAATACAAAAAGTGTAAATCCAGGGGGGTCCATAATCGTGCCCCTGGACTCCTTACCACCTCTACTTTGTGGTGGCTGGCTACCTATTTTCTGTGGCTACTACAAAACACCATCATCATCATCATCATCACCATCATCATGTCATATTTGTCCTCTTCCAGACCTGATCCTGCGCATGCTGGACTACGACCCTAAAAGCCGCATCACGCCATTCTACGCCCTGCAGCACAATTTCTTCAAGAAGACGACAGATGAAGGAACCAACACCAGTTCATCTACATCCACCTCTCCTGCCATGGACCACTCCCATTCAACCTCCACTACTAGCTCTGTTTCTAGCTCTGGTAAAACACACACACACCCACACACACTCTGACTCTTGCCTCTTTGCACTATTTTTACCCACTCTTACTCTTCTCCTCTAAGTAGTTTTCCAGCTCCATGAAAATGATTAATCCCCAAAAAGTATGTTGTCCTGGATTTTTGAATTATTCATTGACCTTACTGAAGTGTAAGAAAAGGAGTCAGGCTGCTTCAGTGTCACAGGTGTCATGAAATGGGCAAAGAGAGAGGAATATGTCTACTTCAAGTGTCCGTAACAGCCATGTGAAGGAAGTGCCTGGACCTCCTGCCTGAGAAGCCCAGTTGCTCGACACCATCAATGTTGGGAGCTTTTTCACTTTGCTCTGTCCACAGCAAAAATGCAGCCATTCTTGTAAATAGGACTAAAAACAGAATGCAGCCAGGTCAAGCCAAACAGGGATGAGAGAGTTCCTTTTTACTCAAGTAGGGCCACCCAGAGATCTGCTGCAGATCTCTGCACACAGCCAGTCTACTTAACTTCTGGTGTATTTAAGTAATCTCTGTCTGTAATCAAGACAGAGTTCAAAACCAAGACAAGTCAAATGAAACTGTGTTTCCACAAAGTATATCAGTGCAGCCAACAGTTGTGTGACTTTAATGTAATGTTAGGTCTGTTTTATTTCCAGGTGGCTCCAGTGGTTCTTCCAATGACAACCGCAACTACCGCTACAGTAACCGCTACTACAACTCTGCTGTTACACATTCAGACTATGAGATGACAAGCCCTCAGGTACACAGCACTGCATCACTGACCAGCTGTACACACACACACACTGGTATGATGGCTTTGAGTCGTATCCTGTGTGGGATTATATCTAGGATATGATATTCACATGGGACAGAAAGTAGTGAGCTTTGGAGTCCAAAACAACAGAAAGACATCTACAAATCCCTCATCGACAAACATAGCAAATTGAAAAACTATCCTGTCTTTATGACCCGTCATCCACATCAGTGTTACACACAGTAGCTTTCCTCATACATTATCATCTTACAGCCTGTTTTCACTGCAGGAACATAACATCTTTATGAACATTGTGAGGCTTTGGAACGAGGTTCTCTCTGGTTCCACTATTTAACAAACTATGGGCTTGTTGACTATGTGTCATTAAAAAGGCGACAGTGGGATGACACTGACACTCTTAGTGATTTTTTTAACACTATCCAGGTCCCTGCTTAAACTAGCACAAGCTGGTGGCCTGAAAAAGCGCCCAGCAGGTTGAACCACTGGACAGCTGTGTTCCTTTGTTTTTCTTTTATCTTGTTGTTGGCGTTTGTAATGTTTTTCTGCACTGTCTGGTTGTGCTTTAAAGGATTTGTTGTTCTAGTTGATACAGAAGCAGTAGTAAAATGGTGGTAAGTGACCGATCACAGTCGACAGCACCGCCTCCAACCCCTGAAAGTACCCGAAACTTGGAATTTGTTTTGCCTCCTGAGTAGTACCCCAGTTTAGTTTCAGGAACTTGTCCCCACAGCAGGTGAAACTGTGGAAACCAACATACAACAGATACATGTGATGTTATAGCAGGTTTCTTTTAGCAGGGAGGTTACTCTGAATGTGTCTCACCTGTGCTTTTGTCCCGGACTCCGCCCCCCAGGCTCCCTCCCAGCAGCAGATGAGGATGTGGCCAGGCAGTGATGGTGGAGGTGGGGGTCAGGACCCAGCATACACCCAGTTGCTGCTCCACAAGCCGGCTGCCTCCCAACAACACCAGCGCCACTTCCTGGACCCGCCCCACCACCCCCACCCAACTTACTCCCACCACGGGAACGGTGGGCGTGGCCTGAGGCAGGGCGGACAGACGGGCATCGGTGGAGGGGGGGGCCAGCAGGGATCCTCGCCCCAGATGAGTGACAGCATGGATGTGGGCGTGTCCCTAGGGCTGCACCACCTGGGGGCGGTGTCTTCCATGGAGGCCTCTCAGTTTGGCTCTGCCTCCCTGCCCCTCTCTCTGCCAATCGGACTGTCTGCCTTCCGGACTCGGACGGCCCCCACCGCCCCAGGGCCACAAGCCCCGCCCCCTGAGGACTACTACCCTGCCTCCAACAACAATAACCCCGCTGGGGGGGGCAGAGGGAGGCCGGACTCAGATGAGGGGCCAGCCAACTCTTGATAAAACCTAAACCATGCCCTAAAGCCATACAATTTTAACTACAACTACTACAACTACACACATACAGCCAGAGTTCAGAGACAAAGAGGTGAACTTTGTGCTGAAGGAGACAGTTTGTACTGCATGAGAGGAGGAGGAGGAAGGAGGAGGA
Organism: Lateolabrax maculatus; assembly: GCA_031216445.1. Classification (NCBI taxonomy): domain Eukaryota; kingdom Metazoa; phylum Chordata; class Actinopteri; order Acropomatiformes; family Lateolabracidae; genus Lateolabrax; species Lateolabrax maculatus. The sequence continues at coordinate 26,027,634 of CM062199.1, forward strand.
TGCTGGGAAAACTCTCCTTTTATCCTGTTTTAGTTTGTTGTCTTTTGTTGCGACTGTAATTGGAAAGGAATGATTGTGACAAGTTTGTTTTTATTAATATTATTATTGTTGTTTAATATTATTTGATTTTTCTCGGGTTTGAGGAGTTGTGTGTTCTACTTGGTTGTTGTTTAAGCCTGGAGAGGAGGAGGAGGATGAAGCGGAAAGAGAGAGGAGCCATGCTTTTCCATCTTACTCCATATGGTGGCTGTAAGTGGAAGGAGAGTGCATATACATGTTCACAGTGGTTAGTTATGACATTAGTATATTCATATTTACAGCTCCTAAAGACAAGCAGTCTTAACACACACACACACATTTATTTATATATATACACACACACACACACACTCACACATACATACACGTATACATATATATGCATATGTGTATACTGCTGCGTCAAGAAGACAGAAGCTGGTTTCAAAGGAAGAAAACACCAACATATGTGTGATTCAGGACTCATGGATTCTCTCTCCTGTCTGTGTTCAACTCACTTTTTCTTAGAGTTTGAGTCCTCCCTCTGTTGCTCTCTAACTGGTTGTGACAGAGTACAGAGAGAGGGAGGGAGGTGGAGGGCAGAGAAGGTGACAGGACACTGATGCCTTCCTGGCGCTCATAGGGATCTCCTTCTCTTCCTAATCCTCCCCGCCTCCCCGCTGTCTTCTTCCTCTCCTCCTTCTCCTGTTGTGTTTCTCCTCCAGACAGCTCCTCCTCTCTGTGCTGCTAATCACCATGACAACTGGTCCGGATTGCTGCTAAAGATCCAACACAGATCAATAAAGAAATAAAAAGAAATAGAAACAGAAATAAAAAAAAAACTTTTTAACCCTTCTGCTTAAGAGAAAAGGATAAAGTAAGAACCACTGCATCTCAATGTATTTATTACTATTTAACATGAAAAAAACAAACTGAAAGTAACCCTTTTTTCTGCTCTTCTTTGTTTGGTTGCCTTCTTTCTGCAGGTGAGCTCTGATTGGCTATTGTAACAGTGACAGTAACTGGTGACATGGGAATGCCACCAGTTGTGGGGGCTGGGTGGAGGGGAGGGGTTGGGGCAAAATAAAGTTGGATATATAATAAGAATAAAGAGTATACTTTTGCACACCAAAGTCAAACAAACATCAGATCTCCGCTTTTCTTCCTACTAATCTGATCCACCACCTCATGACCTCATATCCTGTCAGGATGAAGCTTATCCGCAGGTCAGATAGAAGCTGAGCATCAGAGCATCCTATCGTGCCTTAACACCCCCTATAGGAGCCATGCAGAGTTCATATAATGGGAAATCAAAACATCCTATGGAGACTTAAAGAGTTCAATATTCTATAAAAAAGATATGTAATCGCATGAATAAATATACACAAAAATATGTCATGTGACCATGAACCAAGATTGGCTGTGGCATTGGGCTGATTCAGTCTTGATTGACAGATAAAGACTGATGTCATTCACATTAAAATGAACTGCAACACAATGAAATAACATTTCAAATAATGAGCTGAACTTTGAAACGTATTGGTTTCCTTCAGCACACATATGTGGTCATGTTTGTTGTCTTTTTATTCACATGAGTGTTTCCTTTATATGGTCTTCTGTAAATAATGAAAACATCAGTGAGCTAAGATTTTAATCATGTTAAATTTTCAAATTTTATGGGTATGGGTGGTCATACTCATTTTTCAAAAATCCGTTTTTTCAGGTTATTTCTGAGTAACGTTCATAAATAACTTTAAGAAGAAACTATTATTTACAAGTGACAGTGAGTGATTTTGCAGCACCTGTAGTAACTCTTGTCCAATGATGTCCCAGATTTCTGTTTGAAATGTAGTGTGAATAAGAATAGGATAAGGAGAGAAATTTATCTTTACAGCTGCAACCCAAAAGACACCAGCAAGCACAGTTCATCATACTGGGAGCACACTGAATCTGATGGAGAGGATAATGCACCGTTAGAAAAATGTGGCCAAATTGACAAGCTAACATGACTGGGCTCAGAGTGAGAATCACTCCAGATTATTATTCATGAAATAATTGGCTGAGACAGATAATGTATTTCGTCAATATATATTTTCCATAAATGTGTGTGCCATGTTTTGGTAGGAAGCCGCCAACCTGAATATTAGTAGTACTTGTTACAAAATAAAAAAGTATGGTGGATTACAAACATTCCGCATCTACCAGTTCACCCAACTGTTTGTGTGCATGTATGTGACAATATGGCTGACCCGCTCCAGACCAGGGGCTGATGTCAGCCAGCTATCTTAACTTTAACCAATGTACAGTACATCATCATGGTAACTCTAACCCTATGAGAGGACCACATCAAAACCTGTCAACAGCCCGACTACTGACCATCAGATTTGATCACTACAGGATCCTGACGGGGACACATTTACTGAGTTTACAATCAACTGACCAGTAAGAAAGAACAATGGACATTTCTTTATAGGTCAGTATCACTTTGCTGTTTTAGACATTGCATGTTCTACTCTGGTGGTTATTTTGCATTTCTTTGTAGTGAGTTCACTTGATTTACTTCAGTGCAAAGAGAGGCTCTGGCCCATGGGTTCCCTGACTTCTTTGGCCCCTGGGCCTGTGCCCGGTAGGCACATCCTTAATTTTAAACTTCAATATTTGGTACATTTCACCTCATTGAATGTCACTTTTTGCTGCCATAACAACAGTATTTTCCAGTGGCTATAACCGGTTTTACTGTCATATGAAGTACTCATGGTTCTGATGATATGGCTAGTAATTAAGAACTCCTCTTTCCCATGAACTGGATAGGAAATCCCACAGTTACCTGAGCCAGTTGATAACCAGCTTCATGATACTGGTTCTGGTGTCCAGCATCACCAGTGTTAGGCTCAGGGAAGCCAGTTTACCCAAAGAGAGACAGACTAAATTGAACTTGCTTTGTGATACAAGAGGTAGCCATTATAGCCACAACATCTATTCCCACGAGATTCCAGGCAAATACAGTTACAATATCACTTCCTTTAAAACTGACCTTTCCAGCCACCAGTTTAATTGAAGGCAGATGTATGGATGAATTATAAAAAAACAGGCATTCATGAGTAATACATGGTGTAGGTTATGCACTCCTTCAACAAACAGTAATCATTGACTCCTGTATACAGAAAAGGTCATTGATAAATTCAATCGGATATAAGTATTTTTAATTTGTTAACTGGGTAAAGCTTCTCTACACAGCACAGAGGAAAGGGAAGTGAAGGCAGGGAGTGCCTGGGTTATGTTGGGTGGATAAAAGACAACACCCATGTTGTCGGTTGATGGCCTATCTGCACAAGCACCAAGAGATAGTTCTGTGCCGTGTTGGCCACACTCAGATCTCTCCAAATGAACAAAATGTTAAAATAAAAATAAAATAAAAAAATACATTTAGTATAAAACTTTTCTTACTATTATTCTGGTACAGTGGATCTTCCTCAGGATGTCTCCTGAGCTCCAACAAATGTCTCAGAGCTGTTTTACTTCAAACATGGAAAAATGGAAGGAAAAACTTGAAAGAGCAGAAGGTGCAGCAAGATGCAGGATAAAGCAGAGAAGAGTCTAACAGCAGTAAAATATAGGTTCAGATTTGGCCATGCAGGACTAAACAGAACTAATAATAATTATTATTATATAAAATATAATATATGATAATAATAATTATTATTATTATTATATATACCATGCCACACTCCATACCAGTTGGTGGCGATACTGCACCATGTTGTTGTTTGCTACACGTCATTAGGCATCAAGAAGAGGAACTATGGAGACGATGCTTTTATTCTGAAGGAGCGAGGGCGGAAGGATTGCTGGTCGGAGCACGCGGAAGACCCTCCGCCGCTGCGTCACATATCCAGGTAAGAGCTCCGCGCTTTGTGAGCAGAAAGCGGTCAGGTCGGTGTCAGTGTGCGTGTGTGTGCGGAGGTTTATTTGTTCCCAGCTGTGTGTGAAGTCCGCCGGCTCAGGTTGAAGCTACATCTGTAATCCATCACCAGTGAAGAAGGTTCGGTTTATTCATTAGGACTGACAGTCCTGTCAGATAATGAACAGATAGTTTGACCGGGCTTTTCCTTTAAAGCTATTACTTTTTACAGCGCCACAGTAAGAACATGCAGGTGTGAGTGAGACTGAGAGCCGGGACTGAAGGGCCTCAGGTGAAACAGATATGCAAGAGCCTTTTAAAAATGAAGGTAGAGACTCTGCGTCAGCTCCGGTTAGCTTAATTCTACAGTGTGAAATAAAAACCCTTGATTACACAAGAGTCACAGAACTCTCAACCTGGCCGTTTATCTGCTGTCAATGTGGACAGTTGGACAGACTGCAGGGTGGTTTTCCATATCATTATTAACAGACCTGTTTTAGCAGACACACCCTGCCACAGCAAGTCAGCCTGTGTTCAACACTTATGTCATCCGGTTAAAGCTCTGCTGGTTATTGGATGGGATTTGTGTTTGCAGTCAGCCAATGAGAACAATTGCAGTCCTTGGAGGGGGGATCGGGGGTTTGGCGGCATCTTACTACCTCTGCAAGAGCCCTCAGGTTACCAAGGTAACACCCACACACACACACACACACTGTTTTATGGTACAAACATCCTCAGCTGTTCTTTTCTGTGGTTATCAAGATAAAAAGCAGTGTATGTCCGTCCAGTTGTGTCCGCTGTGATCATGTTGTCTATTGATCCCTCATGGGACTGAAGAGGAAGCCAACGTCAACATTATTTCATACTGTATCTGTGATAAGCTGGATCAGGGCTTCCTACAGTGTTTTACAGCAGATCACCTGAAATAAAGACCATCTACATTAGACTAATAACTAATATGAATGGACTTAATAAGAAGAAATAAATAAGAAAGTAACATAAAGCAACAACAACAACAGAAAAGCAACGTCATGTCCGCTGTGACAAGAACAGCCTTAACAGAATTGTAAACTATGGGGTTAGCCTTAACTTCTTCAGATTTTTCTAATGACAAATCAAACACAAAATTGTTTGCAAACACTTGTGATGATACATTTGTGCATCTTGTCCATGTTTGGTTTTTGAGTGTGGTTGGGATGACCCTGCTGCTGCTCCCTGTGGCCAATGGGGGACTGCAACTGCAATATTAAATTCTACACTTGGCTTTCATCTGTGGACTTTCTGTCGTGTAGTTTTTATTCCTGCTAAATCAAAAAGAAAAAGCCTTTTCTTTTTTTCTTCTCCAGGTCATTGTGTTGGAGTCCAGCAGTCGTTTTGGAGGTTGGTTGTGGTCCACCAGGAGGTCAGACGGTGCAGTGTTTGAACATGGGCCGAGAGGGATTCGACCTGCTGGGGCAGTTGGACACAACACACTCAATATGGTGAGTTCTACCAGAGGAATGAGGCTGTAGTCAGTGGTGGGTTTACTGATGATTGTCTGTCAACACATTTAAAAATAATCGATGAATCGCTATTTATCATGACTAAATACTGAAAGCAGGTCATAAAATGTAACCACACAAGTGACCGAGTTACATCCAACAGAAACATGAAACAGAGTTGATTCTGAAGGGATCGTGTTCACATTATTTATGCACCTTGCCTAAATGTTACCCTGCCCCTTCTGCAGAGAAACTAGAAGACTTTCCATGGAAAGCTAGAATATTGGTCAGATGAAGCAGCATCTGAAATAGAGGTGATTGAACTGTTTGAGGATGACAGACTGACATAAAGGACCCTGGAGTTTTCAGACACTGACAATATAGAAATATTGGCTGCACTGAAAGTACTACACATCCAATGATTATTAAAAGGCAATCTGAAGAAGACCCTGAAGATCCAACTGTGAACTTCTATCTTTTGGGGATATTCAAAGTAATTTGATCATTAAAAAGTGTGTGTGTGTGTGTGTGTGTGTGTGTGTGTGTGTGTAGGTGGATGACCTGGGTCTTGAGGGGGAGATTCTGCCAGTCACCTACAGTCATGTGGCCTCCAAGAACAGATATCTGTATGTCAACAGACAGCTCCACAGGATGCCTTCAGGAATAAGGTAAGACTGGTAAGAAGAGAAGGATGTGTATGTTAGGCAGGTTAGTAATAAATACATTTTGATTACATCTAGTCACATTCTCATACTGTGCCTTCAGTTGCTATATCATGGCTCTTTGTGCTCCGTCAAGTGCTCTTTTAAATCCATACAATCTTTACTTCTAATGGGAAACGTACGTTTCCAAATATCAGTAATTATTATTAATATCTATGTAATATGTATGTATGTATGTATGTATGTATGTATAATCAAATATGTTTTTAATTATCTGACCAAGAAATATGAAGCGCAAAAAAGACAGAAAACACCCCAAGGAGAACAGAAATATGACCTCTAGCTTCATGGCTGTAAACTGGCAGTAACAGCCGCTAACACAGCTGAGTGTGTCCATCTTGATGTGGTTGTGTTACAAATATTCCAACTCCTCAGTTCAGTGTCTCTGGACAGAGCACACAGAATGACTGTCACTGTCATAATAGTGATATCATATGAGAAACTCCCTGCAGACTAGCTACAACAGAGTAAATGTGACTGTATGATACATTTAGATAAAAAGTCATATTTCTTGTTCTGTTTTGATCTGTATTTGGAACAGAGGTACAGGTGGACAGAAGGAGGAAAACAAACACCTATAATGTATATTATGCTTTACACAACCCTATATATGTGTGTGTGTGTGTGTGTGTGTGTGTGTACATTTATACCTACTTACACACACATCTATACATCTGCATATATGTAAAAAGCTATTTAAAGAAAAAAAGATTAAGGCAGAGGAGAGTGAGAGTGGGGAGAGTGAAGGAAAGAAGGAAGGAAGGACGGATGGATGGAAGGAAGGAAGGGGTCCTGTTCCAGTCTTAAAGCAAATGTAAATTTCTCCGTTATGAAAATGAATCACAATAAACCAGCCCTCAACGGTGTGAATTTCTGAGTTCAACCATTTCCATGGAAGTGCTTTCTTACTTGCAATTAACACAATATTAAACACATTTATTTCCAAAACTGTTACAAATACAACATCTCAGAGCAGAACAGGGTTTTCAGTACCTCCCCCAGAGTCTTTTTGATTTTTCCCCTGTATTGTAGGGGTGATGGGCCGTCCCAGAACACATGGTAAGGATTTACCTTTTGTGTTCCACAGGACCTCCAACATGAGTTGTCCCCCTCTAATTTGTGTGCCAGTGTTTTAAAGAACCTTATTATATTCTTCCACTGAAATTCTCTCCAGGATAGAGCAAATTTACTTTTCTATTGTTTATTCTTTACTTTTTCCCCTTTGTAATGTTAAATGACCTTCCTTTTCCCATTTCTTGTTTTAAATATGTTGTGTTTTCCCCCTTTTGCTTTTGTAATCCATTGTACAACTTTGAAATATTTCTACAACCTGGCTCTGATTCATACCCCTGTAAGAAGACCTTCAACATGCCCCAGTCTATCTTATCTAAGTCGTCCTCCTTTACTGTATTCTCATTGTCTTATTTGAAGTATTGTTTTTTTTAATTCATGTGGGTTATCATTGGAAACTTGAAAGTATTAGAGTGACCTTAGAAAATACATACGAGTATCCAAGTAAGCTCACTGTTACGTACAAAGCATTGTCAGATATGTTCTAGGTCACTGTAGGGACAGTGCAGGAGTATTTTCACAGAACCTGAAATTACTAAATAAACCACTGCCTGAAATGAGCTTCTAACATGTCGTAGTAGACACGAGGGTGATGGAGCAGGGTTCTCCATGCAGCTGAATCAGGTGCCTCTCAGATCGAGGACAGCAAACTTCCAATGGGAAAAAAGGGACTGCACACTGATTTGCAGCTTGTTATTGTGCAAACAGACAAACGTTTTGACAGTATTACTATTACTCATTTTCTTGTAGCACAGCTATGGGCAATGCTTTTGGCCTATCCAATGCTTGTCTTGCTTTGGATCTATAAGAAGAGAAATTAATTCATAACCCACTCCAAAACACATTTTTGTGCAAGAGTGCTCTGTGGAAAAGATACATTGGTGATATTGTGGTCATGGAGAGGTAATAGATAGAGAGCCGACTGATTTTCTAAAATATATGAATTCTGCTAGAGCAAGAACAGTACTATTGAGATTACAACTTCTAACAGCTCGTCTGCAATATATAGGTATACCTGTACAGTTTTGCCATAAAGTCTACTTTTATGATGCCTACAATGTTCAGTTTTTCTTGACAGTCATAGTGGCATTGAGGTCATAGTCAGTGGTGATGTTGTACTGGAATACATTACATTGAGTGTTAATAATAGTGCTGATAATACCCCTCTCATGTGTGTAAACACCTCTCAATATACAGCACCTTTAACTATGACTTCAATAATAAACATGGAAATTGAATTTACATTTCAAACAATGTCAACAAAAAACTCTACATCATGAGATTTGTGAAGATAGATAGTTATGGTGGGACTGTTGTATTTGGATTTCAGTAGATGTACAGGTATACCTAATGAAGTGGCCACTCAAATGACCATCAATGTGTAAAGGAATGTGTGTTAATATTTTCTGTAGACTGCCATAAATACGATGGGTTTCATTACAGGACAGTCCACATTATTATCCTTTTATTTTTGGCATAAACTACTACAGTATCAATTTCCTTCTCTCTCTCCTTGTGCCTGTCTCTATCTTTCTTTCAGTGGACTTTTGCGGACGGTCCCACCCTTCTCCCGTCCTCTCCTTTTGAGTGTTGCCAAGGAGATTCTGGTGAAGAGAGGCAAGGAGGACGACGAGTCCATCCATTCATTTGTTTCTAGGAGGCTGGGAAAGGAGGTACAGGCAGAAAGATCCTTATTCACATTTTTCTTAAACTATTGTGATATCCAACTGTGAAACCAGCATGTTGTATATAATATGTACATTTTTTTTATTTTGTCTAGCTGGCAGACATAGCTGTGGACAGTTTGTGTCGTGGTGTGTTTGCAGGGGACTGCAGGAAGTTGAGTGTGCGTTCTTGTTTTCCTGTCCTCTACAACGCAGAGCAGCGCAGAGGTTCCCTGATACTGGGCATGCTGCTGGGCTCAGGTACTCTCCAGCAGTTACTATACTGTTGGTACTGTTGTGACCAACATTTGGTTCAGTTTTGTTAGGGTACTGGGTACTGTATACATGTAAGTACTAACTACTAACTGACTGTGATTCAGCCACAGCCTCAACGTATTCCGGGGCTATAAAGTCTACTGGACTCTGATCTTACCTGCATCGGTCACAGGACCACTTCAATGGTCCATTGTCTGTACTCAGAAGGACCATTAGACAACCGCAGCACATTCAGAATGCTACTGCTGGGGTTTTCTACAACAAGCTGAACTGACACATCAACATGGATTTACAAAGGAAAGCATGCGACTGGTGGACCGTCGACAAAGTCCAGTTGAATTGTAAAAATAACATGTAAAAACAACCGTGGAATTCTCAAACGCAGCAGACTAATTCACCTGAACTTAGCGGGTCTTTAGAACACAGTGGAAAAAAGACGACAGCATGCTGAAGGAAACTTTTAGTTGAAAAGTAGTTCCTGGGACTAAAAGTTTCAGGTACTTTGGGTGGAAACGCAACTTATAATGCTGCACACAGATGTAACCAACTTCTACATGATCTGAAATGTTCCCGAACTGTAGCCATTTTCAATCTAAATGACAAACTGCTTTTTCCATGCCTCTGATTCATTTTCTGTACTATTCCTTATTAAACCTAAAGCTGTTTATCATTGCACTTTTCATTTTAATCATCTTATTTTAGCTTCCCCCTCATTGTTCTAGACATAGTTGTAATGCATGTCTTTGTCCTATGTAAAGCACTTTTATTTGCTGTCAGACAGGTCAGTCTTTAAACCACTGGACACAACTAGCACATTTGATTTACAGTGTACTGAAACGTCACCCTAAATTAGGGTTATTCCAGTATTTTTCAGACGGTCTCTGTGACATTAGTGATAGAAATGATTATTTCATGTTCTCTGTAATCTGTGTGCTATTATGGGATTTGGTTGTATGTTTGAAAACCTGCAGGTCCCACTCCTGTGGTCCCCCCTGGCCCTCTGGCTCAGAGATCTATTGAAGAGTCGTGGGCCCAGTGGTCCCTGAGCAGGGGAGTGGAGGCCCTCCCAGAATCCATCACTGAGTACCTACAACAGAGTGGGCGAGTGCAGCTCCACAAAGAGGCAGCTGTCACACAGATCCACCCTTCAGCCTCTGGGTGGAAGGTTAGTGCGCAGACTCTGACTTGATTTTATGGTGAATATGTGTTATTCCACCTGTATGCACAAATTTGAAATGGAAACAATGGAAATCATACATTTCAATAAATGAACTGTAAATTTTAATATTCTACAATGTTTGCACACCATTTATAGGAATGCTAGCACCGTGGCTGTAGGGACTCCGGTGTTGGTTGGTTGAGTTAGACGTGTTGTCCGACCACGTCCGAAATCAGAAGTATTTATGCTGGAAGGCGGACTGAAAAGGGGTGACACGCAGCGTTGTTTAAATATGGAGATAATAGCACACATTTTTAGACACTCTATTCCTGTGTTATATTCAGTTGTACACATGAAAAGTAACATATATAGTTTGTCTAGTAGAGCGAGGGACAGAAGGTCAAACCCTGGCTCCTTTTGTCACCTCTACAGTGCTGACCAACACAGCGTCAAGTGGGTGTGATTGTCAGACTGTTAAAAGAATGGTCAGACACAGACCTGCCAGCATGGGGAAGGTGTAGGGGAGGGGGTTTCTGAAAATATATATACTATCCTATTTCCAGTTATACAAGTTACTAACAGGTGACATCATATACCAAGTGCCTGTGGTTTCCACCGTCAGAGAAAGGATGTGGGCCTTCCTAAACTCCAGTGAGTTTCGGTCCTCTCCCGCAGTGTTGAGCCTCATGGATGGACCCGGCCTGGTGTTCTGTGGTTCTTCACCAAATAATAGACTGTACGATTCTCATATTTTTGTGTTGTTTGGCTGCTTTCATAATACATGTGTGTCTGTGTGTGTGTGTAGATCCTTTCGGAGGATGGAGTCATATCAGCTGACCACGTCATCTCTGCACTGCCTGCTAAAGGTAAGTGGTGCTTAACAGTGACTGGAATGTTTTGTCCTATATGGCAGCCACAGAGAACAATACCCTCCTCCTTATTTGAACTTCAGTTTCAACATGTTTACAATCCTTCAATATATGTCTAAAGTATTTAGTATACCTGGAAATGATTCATTTAGAAATGTTATCTCAGTATTTTGACCTAACTTTTTAATTATAAACATCTTATACTTCCTGCTATGAAATACAATATTTTGTGTATACGGGTTTCTGAAATAATAAAAATGTAAAGAATTTAACACAATACAACAGAAAAACAAAAGATCAAACATATTTTCTTGCCCCCTCCCAGTCCTCTCCTTGACCCTGCCCTCCTCCTTTCAACCTCTCATCCAGCAGCTGCAGGAGATCTCCACGGCAACAGTCGCTGTGGTAAATCTAGAGTATGAGGGTTCTGTCCTTCCGGTAATGGTGAGAACTACAGTAGTACGCACACACCTAATTTTTTCTTTCTGAATGGGGCTCTCCAGGGGCCATAAGGTGATTGGATTTGAAAGTGGTAGATGTATTTAAAACAAAAACAGCATATTTGAAAATTACTCTATTCCAAACTGTGAAGATTGTGTATTTCCCTTACTTGAGCTACAAGAACGTTCTGGTCCCATGCACAAATAATTCTTAGCTAATCAAAATATGGCATAAACAAACTTTGATCCAAGCACATTCTGTTCTGTAGAAGCATCCTTCACATTCTAATAATCATGGCACATAATTACACACAGTAAATTGACAGAACTAATAACCATCTGTGTCTGTGTTGGCAGGGTTTCGGTCACCTGGTTCCGTCGTCAGAGGATCAGGGTTTACTAGGGGTGGTCTATGACTCTGTCCCCTTCCCTCAGCACAACAGACCTAACGGACAGACTACCAGACTGACGGTACACTCACTCACGTTGGTTCAGGAAGCACAAATTGATGGGGAAACAGACCTTGACACATCACAGGAAAATGAAAACAATGAGCTGAAAGACTCCGGTGATGATTCACTGTGGCTTCATCACTACCAGAGACAGTATAATGTTCATACTGACATTTTGATTAAACCTACGTACCGATGCTTGTCACAGAGCATGTGTGCAGTGAAGAACCTGGTTTGTCTCCAGTCATAAGGCTGTGGTCCACACCTCTGACATAAGGTTTTGTCTTCTAGGTGATGATGGGTGGGGCCTGGTTCCACGAAGTGTTCGGGCCCCCAGAAGCCGTAACAGAGGAGGGTCTTTTAGCAAGAGCCACTGAGGCAGTGCACTGCCACCTGGGAGTCACCACAACACCCAGCTGGAGTCGGGTGACCCTACAGAGGGTATGACAGGACTACTAATCCATGTCCAACATGCACATCACTGTTTAATATATGTGTCATCTGTTAACATATACTGTATGTTACTTATTTCTGTCCCCTGGCCACAAACTAATACTGCGTCTTGACTATACTGATGGTATGTTGTAACAGCGGTGAAACCTTTGGTGTTTTTCTGTTGTCAGGACTGTATACCTCAGTATTATCAAGGACACTTTCGGAGAGTGGGTGGGTATTGACTTACACATTACATCTAAAATTATACATTTACAAGGTGCAGGGAAACATCATTTAAGGTTTCTGTCTGCCTTCCAGAGTCCATGCGCAGCTTCATAAAAAAGAAGAATCTACCGCTATCTTTGATTGGTTCCTCCTATGATGGTGTGTCTGTGAACGACGTCATCTTTAGTGGACGGACAGCTGTAGAGGAGTTGTTGAAAACTGGAGGTGCTCAACACTGAAAATTGACAACACAGTTTTTGGGGTTTATGTGTTCGTGCAAGAAAACACTTATTTTTTGGTGTCATGAAGGCATCCAATTATGTGTAATGTTGAGAATCAATTTACTACTACATTGTATTTGCATAAAGCAGTCACTGTCACACATGTATCATCAGTGTGACAGACCACAGCCTAGGGACATGATCAGCAGTAACCATACCCATAATGCCCTCTACTTATCTGCAGACATATATGTTGAGTTGTTGTATAAGAACTAACATGATTCTGCAGGCTGCAGGTCAGCTGATGTGGTTTTACCAGACTTACTGGAAATGTTGTATGAAGTTCTTTTTTTCTTCAGTACCACTATGTATAATTAATACTGGATTGTAATATTACAGCATCTGCATAGTATGAAAGGTTGCGTTAATGTATGCAGTGTTTTAATGTGCCTTGGCCAAGCTGCTCTAAGCTTCTTTGTTTTAGGCCTCATGTTCCAGTTGTTTTATTTGAGGGTAGCCTACGTTCACACACTATCTTGTACAAAGAGGCTGACATTATTGCTTTCCAGTATATCTGATGGGCCTACTGATGTGACTTGCACTTTAAGTAAAGCATCATTGTACATACCAGCTGTTAGTCATTTCTGTTTCTTCATCACACGTTTGTTCTGTGGCAAAGATTTCATGAGTGTTTTATGACTGACTGATATGAGCATATACACAGTATGACGTCAACTGAATTTGATAGGATCCTGTTATTGCATTCAGGAGCGCTCTAAAGTGGCATGTGTTCCCCTCTAAGGCAAATTTGTGATTTTAGGTAACTGTGGTTTGGACCCCCTCAATGGATCAGGATGAATTATCTTGTGACACTTCTTGTGACAGGGGGGAAAAAAAGCATGTCAGAATTTGGATATTTTCACCTCTGCAGGCCTCTAAATATCTTTTATATGTCACAATGAAAGAAAGATGTCCACAATGAGGCTATAACCTGTGAGGTGTCTAAAAGGTTGGATTAACTTAATGACTCCAGTGGACTTGCTTGTAACTGCCTCAATTATATCCTGAGGGAGGCAGTACAGAAGAAGAACTGGCCCAGTTCTAATAATAATTTACTGGAATCAGGATCAGTACTGCTACAGTGAGCATCGGTACTGCAATGTGAAAAGAAATGTATTAACAGTGACCATGTCAATGACTTACAAAATGATGATTTTATTAGAAGAAAAATAATGAACACCTGTCCAATCCAGAGATATACTGACTTTGTAAGATCAAAGCAACAGTCCTGCTCTCCCAGTTTTAGTGTCTGTCCACTGCAGAGCTCGACAGTCACAGTGCCACCTGCATACACACTATCTCAGGCCCAGCTTCTTCTTCTCTTTGTGTTTCTTGCGAACCACTTCAATGTTGCGGTCTTTCCACATGCTCTTCCTCAGTTTGATGGGACGGCTGCCGACATACTTCCCTGGACAAACGGAGTGAAAGGCAGCAGTTATTAACGTGTTTCTCTCACATTTACACCCTAACAAAGAAATAAGAATCAAGGACAGAGGATGGGTTATCAGTTAAAGTTGAAAGGCAAACTCAATTTCTACAGCAAGGGCAATTCAAGTGTAAATTGTAACAAGCAGGCAGGTGAGAGGTATAGTGTCTCTAGAGGGACTGACCATTCATCTCTCTCATGGCTCTGACGTAGTCGTTTGGATCCTTGAAGCTGACGAAGCCATAGCCTTTGGTCTTTCCTGTACGTTTGTCTCTCACCACCTGATGACAGCAACAACAATTCTTGTGATGATTTAATTTATACACATACACATACACACACACACACACAGCTATTTAACCAGGGAGACAAGACACCAACACCTGCTCTGCTGCTTGTTCAGTGAGCCAAGTCCTTTTGCTGAGGGGGACTGTGACAGGAGGTTGAAAGCTCAGGAAAAAGCTATTAAACCGCTCTTGAGTTCAGATTTTGTTAGCAGGACACTGCATGTCTCCTGGATGATCGGGCTGCTCTGGCTCAGGAGGTCAGTAAACGTCCACTAACCTCTGGGTTGCTTGGGTTTTGGGAACCAGAGGGTGGTTAATGTGCGTGGTGAGTAAAATGTTCTCTATTAAGCAGATAAACAGAAAAACAACCAACCTTAGCTTTGAGGAAAGATGGGTATCTGCTGAACGCTCTGGCCAGTATGTCGTCATTGACCTCATTACCAAGATCACCACAGAATATACGGAAATCATCTGCAACACAAAGAGAAGACGGGATTCACACAAACATTAAAAAAAAAAAAAAAAAAAAAACATGCCAGACAATGTTTCCTTCACAATCTGATTTAATACATTTACATTTATGCTAATTTTGTAAACATTCAGCAGCCAGTGTTTGCCAGTGACACAAGGAAGAACCAAAAAAGAAGGAAAAATAAACCTTCAGAAACTACCCCCTCTAACCTTCTACTTCAGTACACACACACACACACACTATAAACAACAGGACAGTGTTGACAAAATGCTGACATGTTATTCTTAGAGATATGTAACAAACTATGAAATCACTATCAGGGGTGGAAGTCTGTCTGCTGCGGACTTCCTCACACCGAGTCCTCCAGGCCCTGCCCCAATTTGTACCTGAGTCCCACTCCAACAGACTCTGGTCCTCCCAGCTGGTCCCTGCTGCAGTACGGATACACTTCTTCACCTTCTCCACCTTTGCCTTCTTTTTATCCTCTGTAGCACTTTCCACAGGCTGGAACGAACACACACACAGACACACACAATGTCTTTACCTATATATCAGTGGGGGACCTTGCATTTCACACCTAGGCCTTCAGTAGTGCTCGTCTGAATTAATCCACCTCTCAATAACTACTTTATGGCTATTTATACACCAAGATGATCCGACCGTGCAATCTGATTGGTCAATAAGACGTTTAGAGCATTATCAAATGAGCACGACATCAGCGCATCACTAAAAATATCACTCCGACTACAGTGCCTGAGTCTGTGTGGTTTCCATGGCAACAATACACGCCTCCTGCATCGGCAGTTAGTAAAGAAGGACAAAACAAGATCCTCCATGAATTTTATGGAGCCGTGAGGAACAGCCAGAGCCAGCGTTACTCAATCAACAGCTACATCAGATTGAGAGCCGCGATTAACCGTTATATTAATGATCCACACACAATAATGCAGCCCGGCCCGGACCACCAGCCCAAAGCGTCAGTAGCCTATTTGACTCCTGGGAATGAGAACCGTGTGGAGTCAATCATTCCTCCAGAGTTACATATTGCCACTTTAAGGAAACCATTATGCAGAAATGCAGTATAAAGGGCCGTTGCATCACAGACAGATAACTTGTGTAGCCAGAATAAATGCCTTTACTGGGGGTTGTAAATCAACACAAGTATATTTCTGCTCGTTCAGCTCGCAACAGATGCAGTTTGCTAGCTCTAGCTAGCACGCTCTCTGACTATTCAATCAAAGGGCGGGAATATGCTGACGTCACCGTACGTCGGCTAGAAGGCCTTGGTGTCGTCAACTCAAAATCTGATTGGTTAAAGCAACAGTCTGATCGACACTTATTTTTTGCTACAGGGCCCGCAGAACTGACTGTGAAGGCCTCCAGGCAAATTTCTTTGACCCTAGCAACAAGTTATGGCTGAACTGTGATTGGATACATGCTGTTATATGAATATACATATTTGGAAGCAGCGCAACCAGGGGAAAAGCTATGAAAGGAGGCGAATAAATAATAATAATAAATTTTAAAATAATAATTATAATTATAATATCTGTAATTCAGATATTTCTTAGGCCAGCAGAGAAGGCCTTGCAGGCCCTGACGGCCCACCACTGCTATATATACACACATCGTTGAACCTTTTGGAAGTGAAAAGTATATTCTTATAATATTTTTTTAACTGCTCGCGCTGTGGTCACAAGCAGCAGCGGTCTACTACATAATATGACATCATAATACATCTCAGCCCCTTTCTGTCGATCAGAGGGAATGCAGAAAGTATTACTGGGTAACAGCAAAATACTGTGTTTTTTACCTTGCAATAAATGCTGGTTTCCAATTCATTTTCGGTTCAGCAACTTAACAGCTGGAATTCAACACAATAAAATAATACAACAGGCTGAGCAGTTGATGATCACTGAGGCCTTCACATCGTCTCCGTGTATCAAGACTACTTTTGGTGGGTATCAGGTTTCCTGATCATTTCTGTATCTCAGAAGTTGAAACATTCTATCTCTGACCCGTATGTTATATAGATAGGGATATCACTTACCATATAAAAGCTAATTTACTAATTGCATTTAAAATGATTAATAATGTAACAGTTCGCCACGGCATAATTTAGCAGTGTCCTTACCACCCAACTGGAAAACAACAGGTTTTCACATCTTTTCAAACTAACAATGGATGA